>JAMKCH010015807.1:0-39139 GCA_023653785.1 Ophioderma brevispina
ATTCATAAGGATTCAATTGTGTTTTACTGTTCAGAGTTACTAAAGCATTCTAAACCAGGCAGGGTTGGAATGAAAATTGAGTTTAAATCTTACCAGCCTGATCAACGTTTGTGTGTGTTTACAGTGCTACAGCACTACATTCATGTGACCAAAAGTATCAGAAAGGGGGAGCAACAGTTGTTGATTAGCTTCAGGAAACCGCATAGCAAAGTGACCAAAGACACAGTCTCTGGCTGGGTTGAAGGTATATGGAAGCAGTGGTTTGGGACACATCCGTGTACAAGTCGCATTATACAATGAGCAGCGGCTTGATCTGCCAGCGAACTCAAAAAGTGTACCAGTCACCGATATATTAGCTGCTGCAGGGTGGTCAAATGAAAAAAATTTCAGGCACTATATAATAAAGCCCATGGCAAAGGAAAGTCCCTTTGCTAATGCAGTGTGGATCATATAGCAGGGGAAAATCACTAACTCTAGCAAAACTCATATTTGTGAAACAGCTGTATGTGTACAGTAGAGTGTAGTCTGATGACATCATATAGCAGTAGTAGTATGATCATTTTTAGTAAAATTCATTTGATTGAAGACACTGACATGGTTTTTAGTTTAAATTGTTTAATGTTGTGTTATGAGGCTAGAGCTGCTTTAAAGTCTCATTTTATTACTACACGTATTTCGAAATAAAATAGAAAGATTAACAAGAACTTACCTTAGTTCGAAGTTTGATCTTTATTTTATGAAGAAATGGTAGTGGAGGAATAAAATGCCCTCCCTCCCTACCCTATTCTTCATAGATACTGCAGCTTTAATGCTCATATAAAGAGTAACATGTACAACAGGTTTGTTGATATTGGGTTTACATGTATCACTCTAGCCTCATTACTTTAAAGTTGATCTGCGCACAGTGTTTCTAGATCTCATTTATTCCTCCACTACCATTTCTTCATAAAATAAAGATCAAACTTCGAACTAAGGTAAGTTCTTGTTTAATCTTTCTATTAAAATTGTAAATGCTTCTACCGTTTATTGAAGTGCCATACATTCGCCAAGACAACAAGGCATAAACCATAAATTCCACTGGGCCACAAACAATGCATCCGACATGGTTTTAGGGGAGTAGTTTGGATATGTTTGTATAGTTATTTAGGGGTGGGGGCGACAGCCAATTGTCTCCCTTCAGGATGCAGATGAGCAAGGGTTTTCAGTTTTTAACAACCCTCTCAACTGTTTCGAGGTGTTTTTTTCGTATCAACCGTAGGTAATATTCGTGACATCTAGTCTGAAAACACCCTTAGGACAGCATTACGTTCCTCGGGTCGGCAATGCACATAATTCACAATTATCGCCGAACAACCGGTAACTAGTAAGCGATCGGTATGAGAAAGCACGTGATACCATATTGGTTTTTAAACATCACGTACTCTCCATCCTATTGTTGTTAGGTCTACATCCTCCCTCGGACCAAGTTCAAGAGCCCCACGGACCCCAGAACTTGAAACGCCAACAGATGTTAAGCCCTTGCATAGTTAAGACAAAATAAACGTTCCTCTTCTGAAATGTGTTGTGACCAACGTTCAGCTCATTAGCTCCATAGCATTCTCCACCCAACTTTTCTATTAACTAGCCTGAAAATACTCCCGCGGACAAGTTTAGGTTGCAACTTTAGTGGTTATAATTTCACATCTTGACCTCCAATTCTATCCTTCGTAAACTAGTTTGTTATAGCGTCCAGATATGAGGCTGGTTTTCAATCACATCTAAACCCAAACTAATGTGTTATTTTAACTGTTAAAAAGCGCGTAAAGTTCCTCTCTTTTGATTCTATTAATATCCCGCGTTATTGCATGGGCATATCAAGATGTTGTCAAATCAGTACACAGGAAGGTTATAGAAGTGTGAGAATTTAGAGTTGTGTCGTATCCTCTATCAATGTAGTGTAGGGTGGTTAGAAGTGTTTTTAAGAAATTCATCAGGGGGACATGGGCGTCATGTTCATACAATATTATAACAGTTTGCTAACACAGCACATAGTTTCTTTGAATCAAGCAAGTGTATACCAAAAATGTTCGGTATGATGAGCCTTTTTTTTTCAAATATATTTGTCTCGGATCATATCGACCTCCGGTAGCTAATTATCAGGGGTCAAAGGTCACGGCACCAAGAAATCAGAAATCAAAATGACATATTTTGTCCCCCCCATTTATCAAAATAATAAAGTGTATTTGAACAATGTTTGTTTCTTAAACAATTACTATGGCCGGTCTGTGATCCTATGAGAGCGTTTACCAAAATTATATTCCGTGTTGCCATGGCAACACGTTCAAACTTCTCTCACCATTTTTGCTGCTGGTGACATACAAAATCAATGCAACTCAAAAAACTAAAGGGTTTTATTCAAAAATCCTCTCAAAAGGGTCATAGTATGTACACTAAACTAGTTCTGTGCCAAATTTGAAGTCAATAGGTCAACCGTTTTTGAGCTAAGTAGGGGGGGGCAAGTTTGCAACCTTCGAAAAATGGCAAAAAAAGATATAGGCCATATCAAAGATTCCAGAGAATTTAATTTAATTGTTAATGAATCAATGATTAAATTAATTAATTATTGCAATTTTGTTTTTTATTCTAAATTTAATCAATTCTAATATATACTATGTTTAAAATTAAAAACACATCTTTAAATTGTCCACTTTTAAAACGAACCCCCCCCAAAATTCTTTATTTTTGTAATTTTCTTAAATATACTAGGGTCACAACAACAAAAACAAAGTACAATGTAGCTGCTTGAAAAAAATAACTAAACAGAAAAATATCTTTCTCTTGCGATGCTGTAAACTTCGATCAACCATAACATTGAGGCGAAATGTCCGATTTTCACCAAATAAAGAGTAACATACTCCTGAAAGTTGTGAAATTCAGAAATTTAGAAACTACAATTTGATCTCTCAAATGAAGCTACGGCATGTCCCCCCTTAGATGTTAATTTGGACAATAATCATTTCAGGTGAAATACCTCAAAGCATGGCCGCATGCACTAATATTGGTTTTCAACAATTCTGAGAGCGTTACTCTTTTACGTGTCTGTATTCTTCAATATTTTGTACAAACTTGAGGACTTTTTTTAAATAAATACAAACTACAATAATATTTAACTCCTAGTCTTTGTCAAATACTGGGTTTGTCTTTGTTTGTGGGGAGAGTGAGGGCGAGAAGCGAAAGTTTGCGAACGCGAAGCGTGAGCCCAAACGCGTAGCGCGAGCGCAAGGCACGAGAGGCGACTACTGCTTTTAACCGATACATTTCTTCACAGTGAGCAAGATTGTACACATTATTAGTTTCCCAGTCTGTAAAACAGACTTATTTAACCCGCGCCGTCATGTTTTAAGAAAAAGGGCCATTTTAAGGAATCGGTATGACCCGGTTTAAAGTTAGACCGGTTGAAAATAAAATGAAAATTAATTTCAAATAAAATATCATCATATTATGTCCAAGACAAAGACAGATGGTATTAAAATAGCACTTAAACCAGGTCTAACTTTGGACTCACAGTCCACCTACAACGGTAAGAACAGGTGCCTGATTCAGTTGATTCCTCCCGCAACATTGTTTCAGCTTTATATTCCGTTGCGTCTATGGAGCCCGGACAGGCTCAGGGCGGACCATAATCTCCTTTTAGTATACACTAGTCTACTCTTTTGTGGCGTATGGAATTAAAATTTCAAAGGATATTTTGATAAATATTATTTGAAGAAATCAAGACAACTAAGCAATGAGAAATCCATATTCCCCCCCATCCCCGGCAATTGCAATTATGATATGCTGTTTCGTCTTTGAATCAAAAGGGATGTATTGATTTAAATTATCAGTATCGTGTCCATTGTTGATTCTTTTATTTAACAAAATAGATCGGATGCCGCATGTCACAATGGCGGAAATGCTAGTAGTTCAGGCCGTTGGAGATGAGGATCAACTAACTCTAATTAATCACCTTATTCACGTATATCTTCTAAGTTGCAAATTATTTGCCGACGTATAACTTTGTGAGACTGGATTTTAACGCTCTCTCCCTCTCCTCTCCTCTCAAGCAAAGTTTCAAAGTTTTACATGGTTCCCATAAGAACCCAAAATGCCTCTATATCATGTTTAGTAGTTAGTGAACCCTTTATGGTTCTTTACCAGAACCCTATAAAAACGGTGGTCCATATTCCTGTAAGGCAACTTCATCAGAACCTTTTTAGAACCTTTTTTTCCTCCGCGTATGAAGACTCAAACCCCTGATTATTTATTTGCGCTATTGGCCTGATTCAAGCTTTCAATGGAATTACGGCGTTTAGTGTTTCAATGGTTTTTACATAAGACCCTAACTACTATATATAAACATAAACAACGGCACTTTTCATAGCATGCATATACATATACGTTTAGAAACATATATTACATATGTATAACATAAGTACAATCACTGTAGTACTAATTGGTAACAAGATTACAAATTCGCCATTGTAATTACAACTGTTCACATGCTTAATCACATTTCGCGACACAAGTAATTAATCGATATGCATTGCACACAAATATTGGCCTTTCTCTGCTGATCATCTGGAAATTGGCATAAATGCGTCAGTGGATTCGCGTTGTGTAGGGCTTTTGTACAGCAAATCGATAGGTTACCTAGGGCTGGACCTGTCCTCAAGAACAACGCTAAAAAAAAAAAAAAAAAAAAAACATCGGGTACTTTCACTTCCGCAACTGTAACTTTTGAACGCGCTAATCAATTTTAAAGCCGTAATTTTTATATGAGAGCTAACAAAACAGGGAATGTACTACAGGAAGGAAATATATGAATTGCTCAGAGGGTTTTCCATGAAAAATCGCTCAATTTGGTTGTACTTTTTTTTGACTCACCCTGTATGTATGAACATAAGTACAATCACTGTAGTACGTAATTTGGTAACAAGATTACAAATTCGCCATTTGTAATTACAACTGTTCACATGCTTAATCACATTTCGCGACACAAGTAATTAATCGATATGCATTGCACACAAATATTGGCCTTTCTCTGCTGATCATCTGGAAATTGGCATAAATGCGTCAGTGGATTCGCGTTGTGTAGGGCTTTTGTACAGCAAATCGATAGGTTACCTAGGGCTGGACCTGTCCTCAAGAACAACGCTAGCATGCAGAAAATATTAAGAATCCGGCGGTGTCTAACGATTACGCAACCTTTCTGTGAGCGATGTAACAATTTAAATGCCGACACCATATTGTCTGTTTCAGGTTCTTTAAAATTTAACAAAGCGTTCACAGATTATTCCACTCGCTTACTCTAGATCAATATAGGACGTAATCTCTGGGACGTAATACACACCATTTACGTGTCGTCTTGGCACACAGCGCCGGCCATTGTTGAATCTTGGCAAACCTTGGCAAATCTTCACTGCGCTAGGGAGTTATCAACCACATCATAATCGGCTAAGCGTGGGAAACTCCACGTACACACAGTGTCAGGTAGCGTTGATTCGGATTTTTTGTACATTGCGGTACACTGGAGATTGCGCAAAATACTTGGCCTATCGTAACGATTTACGCACCAAAATATTCCTAACTAAATTGTCTAGTTAGCTGACTAGTTTATAATATAGGTTTATTTTGGAAAAAGACGAAAAAACGTGAAAAATACGATCCATACAAGCATTTTTCTTACCTTATCAGCTCTTATCAGCTGGCTCAATTCTCGATTGCTGCTGTCAAGTCATGCCACACGTCAGGCTTACAAAAACTAGTGAGCTAAGGGGTCTTTTTTGTCAGGAACCCGTTTCTAACATCAGATTGACCACCTGATTCGTTGATTTCGCGATATCCAAGGTACCGCGAAACCGTTTTTTCATTCCTTGTTCAAGCTAATCGCAGAGCCTTTAACACAGCGTTTGGCTGCTAGGGAGTCCCATGACGTAGCGCATGTCTAAAAATAGCCGGCCAATTAGCGATGCGGATACGGAATAGGTGGCGCTGTGTCCCAGCACTAGAGATGCTATGGGAGCGTAAATGGTGTGAATATAGCAAAGTGCATTTTAAAAATCGCAAAACCAGAATGGGTAGCGTGTGTGGCCTGAAAGTTTCAGGTCCTAGGCGATAGATATTCTTGGTCACAGGTGAAAAAAAAACGCATTACCCCTAAACGGACTCTGTTCCAATCACCTATTAGCATTCTCATATAATCATTACATCAAAGCACATAAACCACCAAATAACCAACCGTTTAACATTTCCGTAATCCGATCAAAGGGAGAAGACAAAACCCGGTGTAAAATTATTTATAAATTTAACATAACACACAGACCGTCGTGTTTGCCTAATAAAAGTTGCCCATTTTCTTGAAAATAAATAAGATTTTGCCTCAATTTCTTTTCCCCAATATCAGCGACCAATGGATACCATAGACTTTAGCCAACAATGGAGCTAGAGATATTCAACAATCGTGGCCGCACGGTACGGCGGCGCTGTGACTGGACTAAGTTTTCTATGAGCTACGTTCCTGCATAGACTGAAAGAAATGTGGGTATTTCGACATATTTCGTGCTTAAATCCACGAGTTAGGCGTTTATATGTCATTAAAAGCTTCATTTTGATAAGATATAACCCAATTCCAGCATATGACCAAAATTAAATTCCATCATGTTAAAAAATTAATTTTGCGAAATTCTTGTGAAGTCAAAAGTTAGACAAATAAAGGTCACGTGTGAGCACCTTTTATTTCAAAATAGCCACAGTATGTAAAGTTTTCGCCTAGATAGAATGACCTTCACCCCAAAATCCCATCCGTAAAGTTTCGCGCCGATATTTTAATCCATTTGATATGAGAGCTAAAACGTGATTTGTAAGCCCCATAGATATGTTAGAGTACTATATGTAAAATTAATATTGGTTGACCAAAATGGGTCACATTTTTTGCTCATAACTTCCAAACCAAACATCCTTTAGCCCTAAGAATTCACAGGGTAAACGAGAAAATAATAGCCTTGTGGGGTTCTGGGGACGAGGCTATTAGCGATATAATTTTGAACAAAAAATGTCTGAAAGCGAGACCATAGGTATATTTTGTGACTTGTAGCAGCAGCAGCAGCAGTCTTAGTCTAGTTGTCACCATAATCACCATCATTATTAATTTAGTTAAATAAGTTTTGAGGTTCAGGAATTTTTCTAATGATCGCACTTTAGAAGCCTCTGTAATTGGCCAAAATATTCTATGCGTTAAAGCTACTCAATATCTCAATACTTACAACATGTACAATGTCTATGCCCGTAGATAAAGATAGACTAATTTGATTACTTTAAGAGCGGATGAAAATGTTGTATGTGACAAGTCGTTATATCTCCTTTCAGTGCTCTTTTCTCACTTTTCCTGTTGTTATGCCAAACCTATAAAGCCATGGAATTAAACTATCTGAAATACAAAGAGAGGGGAAAATACGCAGAATTCCCACGAGGGGTTTATTGTAGCAATATTGCTTTACTATAGAGCTTCGTTCTATATCATGTGTCAGTACACAAGGCTCGTGCTACTGTGACGGAAAATATTATGTTGTTTAAGCTGAAGGAAAGTGCCGTGGCGTCGACTGAGAATTGATACGCACACAGTCTCGTCTGCGACGTGTCTAACATAACAAATCACAAGCGTCCGTTTGGAAACGATATACCGGTAACGTTACACCTTATAACGAGTTTAATACTGGGAATTAGTAAGTGTAAATAATATAGAGACATAGGATATGGCTCGTTGTCAGGGTCGGCTGCCCATCAGCGAAGCGCAAGTCGGTTGGCTCGTCTTGTGAAAAGTGTACAAAGTTCGCTTTCTTTGATATGTATAGATGAGTGAAATTTGAGCAAGTCCGGTAAATAAGGTAAACAATAAGCGAAAGAAAACACTTGAAGTCTGGACATGGAAGTTGTTTGGTACGGAGCACGGAATAGGTCCGGTTTGTAGGTATCTTCCTCAATAATATTATAAAAACAACCTTTTCATGTATCATAATTAAGAGTCTGAAATCCACTCGATTGTTTGCTCCAAAGCACTTTATCTAAAGTACAATTTTCTTTTTTTTATACAGAGCCTGATATCAACCTATTTGTTCACTTAATTGCATTTTATTGAAATAGATTTCAAAACCAATCATTATAAGTCTTTGTTTTTAAACTTTATTCCCGTCACTAACAACCCTTATGAGTAGCAGAGTAGGAATATTATTTGACTACGTTGTGAAAAAAGGAGAAAGCTGTTTTTTCTGGTGCTTTCAAAAATATTTAGCATAAAATGATTTTGATCCCTAGAAACTTTCACGGAAGGTAAATTATGTTGAATGGACTTTTGTTTGCCTCCAGATCATCCAAACATGCGAAGAATACAATACATGCACTTGGTTCACCGGAACATTTCAGATATTTCTGTGATTTTTTTTGTATTCTCTGCACGCTTGAGTTCTTTTGGAGGACTGGTCTGGTCAAGTTAACCTATTGACCTCCCGTGAAAGCGCCCTATTAGACTCGATCCACCATTATCACGCTTCTCCAATGGCCGCTGTAATTTCTGTCCGTTTACACATAGAAATTAAAAAATTGCGAATGTCTTCTAGAGTAGATCGAATATGCACGTAAGATTAGGCACCCATTCTTTACTAAGTCAAACGGTTCAGATGATATAAAACATTTTGAAGGTAAGTCGGGGGGGGGGGTGCTGTGGATCATGAAATGACCCTTTAATGTTATTGCATTGAAATGGCAACTAAAACTATTGATATGAAATCGCAAACAGTGTTGCTGCAATTAATGATAAATATGCTATTACAAAAAAAATGGCAATCAATGTTATTTTAATGAAATGGTAACTAATGCTATTGCTAATAAATAGCAATCAATAGAGGTCGTCAGTATTCCGTAACAGCGGTCACATCGTGGATAAAAGAAACCCTGTTCAAACCTTACAAGAGATAACAACTAATGCTTTTGCAATGGAATGGTAACCAATGTTATTGATAAGAAATGACAACTAATGTTATTGCCATGAATGACAAAGAGTATTTCGTCCCATGCAGCCGTCGTTTCATACATGAGCATTTATTTTTAACCAAACTAATAATAGTAACCAGTATATTGTAAGCAGTTCATGAAATTGGAAATTATCTGCGACTACTCTTTTTTCTGAAAGTGCACGATTTTGTTTCTCTTAAGAACCGTGGGCGTTACATGTGCCGGGTATATAAACAATAGAACACAAGACAAACTGATGTAAAAGTAATTATAGTCCGCCGGAAGCCACAGTCCCGGCTCCATAGACGACAACGGAATAAAGCGTGAAACTAATGTTGCGTGAAAAGTCAACTGAATAAGTGCCCTATTCTTTACCATTGTAGCCGGTCTGTGAGTACGGACTTTAATTACTTCTACACCGGGACTGAAATTTAAATTAAAATAAACAAGCAAGCAAACAAACAAACATTTGTTCAGAAGCATAACCTGTAATTCCAAATTTGGACAAATATAATTCTGTTTATTATATTGATATCTGTGTAACATTGGAACATTAGTTTCCATTATTGATTTGTCCAACTTTGCGTATTCGTATTTATTTTCAAGAATTTTATTTTTTTTATGCTGATAGCGAAATAACGAAAGGTTTTATCGGTGAATGGTACAAAACAACCATGGTACTTTTTCCCCTAAACGTTATTTTAAAGGGACATAATGGCATAAAAAATTGACATAATGAAAAGGACCCTTACTGAAATCACTTCCACGAGTTTGAAAACAATTTGGATGTTTACATTCTGTAAAAACAGTAAAAACAGGAAGAGTTCCAGGGGGGAAGGTGGCAGTTTATGGCAATTTCTGGAACAGAAAAGCAAGGTGTTCACATCCCTGACAAAATTTACAGTGTATCTAGCATGTTTTACGACACAATTAAAAAGCATTCAGACCGGTGTGAAAGCAGATATAGTCCGGCGGGGGCCATAGTCCGGGCTCCATAGACGATAACGGAATAAAGCGTGAAACTAATGTTGCGTGAAGAGTCAACTGAATCGATTGCCCTATTGTTCACCATTGTTCCCGGACTATGAGTACGCCGGACAATAATTACTTCTACACCGGGATTCAGGCATTGTACTTTAGGCTTGTAGTAAGATATTGATCTGGCAAGTGAAAGATGGATTAGCCGGGATTAGCACATATACAATAGCAAAGGTCTGTGAGCTGATGACAACATGATTTTCAAGTTTGGTAAATGCTGGCAGTAATGTCAGCATCCTTGTTCCAGAAATTGCCACAAACTGCCACCTCCCCCCTGGAATTCATGTTTTTACTGTTTTACAGAATGTAAACATCCAAATTGTTTTCAAACTCGCGGAAGTGATTTCAGTAAGGGCCCTTTTCATTATGTCATTTTTTTCATGCCATTATGTCCCTTTAAGTATTGGATTGGCTCGCATGTTCCCATTATCACGAACCAGACCCAAACACCTGCGTCTGCGTCGGGCTTTGCTATTATCTGTGAAATTAATTAAAATACACGGTTTAATTGAACTTGGAAACTGTTTAAATATTTGAAATTTCACACAAAAGAAAAATCTCAACAGATTTATACTCATACATATTAAAAACTGAAGTGTTAACTTTAAATTTTCCATATTTTTGGGTTTTATCGTGGATAGGTTACTATAAACTCAAGACATTGGTGATGTGCTTAAAGCAGGTTTCAATTGGTTTCCATTGAATAAATTATTTGAGAAATTTGCTTTTGGTGAAAATGGGCAATAATGTGTCAGAAAATACCCACATTTTTTTCAGTTTGCTATTGTGAAAATAATATAATTGTTGCTGTTTATTTATTTTGTTGTGGCATTTTAAAGGGGCATTTCGTGATCCACAGCCTCCTCCCCCCGACTTACCTCAAAACAGTTGAGATTTTCATGTCATTTGAACCGTTAACATTAGTAATCCATGTGTGCCAAATCTTACGTGCAAATTCGGTCGTGTCTGTAAGAAATTCGCAATTTTGTATTTTCTGTCCGTAAACGGACAGAAATTATAACACAGTAGCCTATGGGACCGTGGGAAACGAGCATTTGCTCATAACACAAAACCGCAAAGTCGGGATCAGCTAAAAAGTTGTGAATAAGCTTTTCTCAAGGATATCTAGTGAGCAATGAATAAAACAGAAGGTGCTGGAATCACGAAATGCACCTTTAATTTTCTTAATTAAATAATTGATTCAGAATAGCGTGCATTTCAGTTAATAGATGACTTCCACTCAAGCGTAGCTTCCAACAAAAGGTGCTCGCTCGTGTAGTAATAGCCAGTTAATAGTCAGTTGCTATTCAAGATGTGGTCTACATTGGGCGGGCTTTTATGAAACGTTATTCATTCCGCGTGGCTATTATGAAACGTTATTCATTCCACGTGAATATTGTTCTTCCGAAAATCTTTATAGAACATGCAAGGAATTTTTTTAGATTAACATTTAAAATTGCAAAACAAGAAAGTGAAGGAACAGCAAACGCCGATACATCGAAAGCAACTAGGTTACCGCTAGCAGCACTAAATGGTGAATCAATTTTCCTTTGTTTGTGGCTAAAGTACATACATAATGGGTATACATTATTATAGGAAAGTATTCAGTGGCGTAATTTTTTTTGACATTGGGGGGGGGGATGGGTTGACGACAAAAATATGAATGAAACAGGTTTGCTGAAAGATCAATTACTCTAGAACATGTGCGCAGAGCCACGCAAAAAAAAATTGCCATTTAGAACAAACTCTTAAATGTACTGTATTAGAACCAAAAAAAAAACGCGCGCGAGAGCGTCGCAAATTTACCAATTTTAAAAACTATTCTGGTTAAAAAAATGAGGTTTTTTGGTCAAAAAACATGGAACAGGCCATAAACATTGGGGGGGGGATGATCCCTTGACCATCCCCTCATCAAAATATTGGGGGGATAATCCCCCACCCACCCCTCCCCGGGATTAAGCCATGGAAAGTATTAATGATTGCAGGCGTTTATCATATTTTTTCAACCACACTTCCTCGGTTGAAAAGGGGTTGGTTCATTGGGACCCAAGATAATTATTGATTAATGATTCAAAGGATTTCACAAATATTCTGTCTGAAAAGCAGACATGTAGAAAAAATTAGAGATCCAAAATAATTCCGTTGGAAAGATAGGAGGGAACCAAACCTTGATCTGTGTAACTACCCCCCCCCCACTTTGGGGGTACCCTTTTGCGTTGTGTTTGATGTAACTTTTGAAAGAAACGCGATATAAATTAACAAAAATAAATAAATTAAATTTGGAATTAAAGGTTTTAAGAAATTAAGCAGTTATCATTAACCAATTTTGAAAAGCCGTTCTCCCCGTACCACAAAATACTAGTGTGAACATTTCTAGTGGAACGTTTTGTTATTTGGCAGGATCTTAAATGTAGTCCACGGGAACTAGGAATCTTTATATACACGCGATATCAGTATTCACATATGGATCATATACATGTACAGTGAATTCATATAAATTTTCCTTAGTCAGCAACAGATATACCTTAAAGGGGAAAAATGAAGGTGGATTTACTTTGTTTAAGCGAGAATGTGGTATTAGAACAGAAATAAATTAAATTTACACATTTTTGTACCAAAGAAAACCTTAAGACTAACTCTTCAAGAAGACATAGTTTGAATGTAAAAAAAATCAGGGATCAAATCAGGGTCAGGGCTTTCCCATCTAGGGATAACTCTATGTAGTCTCGTTCCCTTTAACCAAATTGAAAAGAATATCACATTAGATTTTTGAAAAAGATGATTTTGAGGGTTTAGTGCAAGAAGGCCCCACTGCAAGAGATGCATTGGTGTTGTGTTCTATTAAGTGTTATACCTACCAATTAAATCTAACAACTGGCAAGCCTATTAAAGATGGGGCCTTTTTGCACTACAAACCCTCGAGGCGATGAAACGGTGAAAATGATTTAAGTGATGCTGCTTTAATGTGCTATCCATAAATTGATTTTGATTGTACGAAACGATTTCAATAGTATCGCTCCTAAAATATATGATATAACGATCATGTATCGTCAGTGATTTTTATGAACTAACTCTATATCAGTGTATTAGATAAATATGCCAGATATAAAATCTCAATTAGATGGGCAAATCAATAAACATAGGGGATCATATTTCAGTTTGATTCTTTTGCAAAATTGCCCAAATTAAAATACAGGTCTGCAGAAACATAAACCAGGTAAGCCTTCCCGTAGGAAATGACAGACAATTTGAAGACGAATGGAGAAAATTGAAGGAAAAAATAGATGAGAAATGTGGAACATCTTTATCTTGAGAAAGATAAAATGAGTTTTGTTCTGCAAATCTGTTGAAATCTACGCCCGTCGGAGATATATTTGTCTGTTGAAAGTATTTTAGGAACGTCTTCATAGTTTGATTTTTTATGTATTTTTTTAAAGTTCAAGAAATTACTTTTCAAATGTATTACATCTATTTTATTAAAAAAAAACATCCATCAAATAGTACTGTGGAACTGTATTTTGTGAAAATTTCATATACAATCTTTTCTAAATCAAAATGTATGAAGATTCCAAAAATCGTGGTTGGTGCATTTTTTTAAAATTTGTTCTTGGATGTACTAGGGGTTGCAAGGTTATACAGGGGTCAAAATATAAAAGGGCCAAAGGTGTGGTTTAAAGTATATACATCAATGTTCAGACCTTTCAAGGATTACATAAAGGTATAGTTTGCCCTCCCTGAAGGGGGGGTTATAGTAAAAGAGTAACAAGGCAACTGGGTTCAATGGTCACACGGGGTCAACTGATTTTATTTTTTTTTTTTCCACGGTTTGTTTTAAAAATGGTGCCAAATTGTTCGCCTTACTATATAGGAAGGCCGAAAAAAATATCCAGGTCGGGGGCGTGGTCCACCTTGAGTTTTGATGATATTAAGAGGCAAATCTGGCCGTGGTCCACAGCGGTCTAGGGAGGCCCTACTCACATCTGAAAAAAAGTCTTACTTGGAAAGGGGAAACACAGAATCTATATACATTTTCTTATTTAGTATGACCCAATGAACGATTTAAAACCAGTTTCAACAAAATCGGACCATTCTATAAAAATTACCTTGAACTTTCTTGAGCCTATTGATGTACTAAAACAATAGGTTGTAAATATGGCAAACTATACCTTTTTAGAAACCTTAAGAGCAAACGAACAGATTTTGCCCCCTTATAAAACAGCCAAGAACACATTTTAAAAAAAATGACACCCATGATTTTCAGATTCTCCATGAAATTCTGTATTGGAAAAACATTGGTGTCAAAATTGTATATGAAAAAAACTAAACCAAAACATTAATTATATTTCCCCATGTACTAAAAATTGGATAACAACATTGTGTGTGTTGCTGATATGGGTGCAAGCTACACGTGCGAATTAGGAAACAACTGGTCCATAGTGTATTTTCCCAAATATACATGGAGTATTGACAAGGGCTGCGTGGGGTAGGGAGTTATGAAAAGTAGAAATCTTGTCTTTTTTGCCTTCTTCCTTCTCCCCTCTTCGTCCTCTTTTTTCTTCTTCTTCTTCGTCTTCTATTTATTCTTCTTCTAGGAAAGTATTTGAAAGAGAAAGAGCTCAAAGAGACACGAGGACATTTCCAGAAAGAAGATTGTTTTCGAACGCTGTTTTTTGCATATTTGGAATACTTTCCAATGTATTAGATCACACCTGAAGTGAATAAACCGAATACGTCGTCTTTATGTAATAAGATGATGGTTTAGTATTTTCTGTCATGCACGAAAGGAAATAAAAGCATGCATCTATAGGGACGATTACGGTTACAGGCAAGTTCAAAACAAGGTTTGCAGTTTCGTTTGTACTTGTCTGATAAACCTTTGAAACGTTCTAGGTAAGTGGTCTACAACCGATCCAGTGCAATTTGAGAGAAAATCGTATCCTAAAAAAATCTCCTCCTGTCACTTTAACAACGTTTTATTCTCTTTAGTTTTGTTACAGGGATAATTCGAAAAAAAAATTGTGCGTAACATTCCCACCGTTTTGCAACAGTAAAAAGGTATGTCGCCACCAACGGTCATTTTCCCCAAAGAGGACTTCACAGGTTATGATTTTCCTTAGCTGTCGTACGATGTATAAACACTCCATAGTCATCCTAGTAACAATATATTCCTTCGCAAGTGAACAACATAATAATCTTTCTATTTAACTTAGGGGATGATCAATCTGTATATATGAGATTTCGCTGATGTCTGGACTAGCTCTAATTTATATGAAGGTATTGAACGAGCAACACAGGAGCTACACCAAAGGCCCAAAGGCGTGTATTTTTACATTCGGACACCCCCAAAATAAGTTATACCTTGGTTTAATCCCATTTGAAAGATATTCAACAGGTTCCAATGACTTTTTGCACGGTGAGGCAATTTATTCTAGACCACCGAAGCTTGATGTAGACAGGGAAACGTTATAACCGTTATTTTTAAGAAGTCTAACTTCTAGACCCAGGTTTAAGCCAGCGGTTATTTCATAATGACGGTGGACCCGTTTCTTCAAACCCCTGACTCTAAAGTGTGCTGAGTAATGGGTGAGAAATTCCTCATTAATGGACCGTTCTTGTCTATCCATGAGGCATTCTCTCACCTGTTATATTTAACTTTCACAGTATTTTGAAAGGAAAAGGTTTAAACATGTAGGACTAAGCTGGTTTAAAGGGTCTAAACATAGAGCCTTGCGATACCAGCTATGGTTTTGATGTGAGGGTCCAAGTTTGGCAGCTAATGCATATGTGGCAGCTTACACAGATGCATGTGTTACGAATATAGGTCATTTGTTAAAATGGGTTCTGATCGATAGTTACGAGCTTGTGTTTAGGGGCCGTGGTTAGCACCAACAAATAGCCATTAAGATCATTAATAACATTACGGTGCATGGGTTAGGATTACCTCAAGTGTACCGCTAAGAATAATGTTATTCTAAGGGTTGCATGCTATAGTAAAGGTTACAGGCTAGGATTGATTGTAATAGTAAGGGTCACCAGGTTAGATTAATAGTATAGTAAGTGTTAAAGGTTAGGTAATGTTATAGTAAGGGTTACAGGTAAGATTACTGTTATAGTAGGGTTACAGGTTCGGATTATGTTATAGAAGGGTACAGGTTAGGAGTAATGTTATATTATAAGGGTTACAGTTTAGGATTAATGTTATAGTGAGGGTTACAGGTAAGGATTTTAATGTTATAGTAAGGGTTACAGGTTAGGATTAATGTTATAGTAAGTGTTACAGGTTGGATTAATGTTATAGTGAGGGTTACAGGTAAGGATTAATGTTATAGTAAGGGTTACAGGTTAGGATTAATGTATAGAGGGTTACGGTTAGGATTAATGTATAGTCAGGGTTACAGGTTAGGATTAATGTTATAGTGGGTACAGGTAAGGATTAAAGTTATATAAGGTGGAGTAAGGGTTACAGGTTAGGATTACGGTTATAGTAAGGGTTACAGGTTAGGATAAATGTTATAGTGGGGTTACAGGTAAGGATTAATGTTATAGTAAGGGTTACAGGTAAGGATTATGTATAGTAAGGGTTAAAGGTTTAGGTTAATGCTATAGTAAAGGTTACAGGTTAGGATTAATGTTATAGTAAGGGTTACAGGTTCGGGATTAATGTTATAGTAAGGGTTACAGGTTAGGATTAAGGTATAGCTAAGGGTCACAGGTTAGGATTAATGTTATATAAGGGTTAAGGTTAGGATTAATGTTATATTAAGGGTTACAGGGAGGATTACTGTTATAGTAAAGGTTACAGGTTAGGATTAATGTTATAGTAAGTGTAAGGTTGGATAATGATAGTAGGGTTACAGGTAGGATCATGTTTAAGTAAGGGTTACGTTAGGATAATGTTATATTAAGGTTACAGGTAAGGAGTAAGGGTGTTTTTTTTTGTGTGTATATTGAATAGGGTTACAGGTTTAGGCTTTACTGTTATGTAGGGTTTTACAGTTTAGGATTAATGTTATAGTAAGTGTTAAAGGTTAGCGATTAATGTTATCGTAAGGTTTACAGGTTAGGTTAATGTTCTAGTAAGGGTTACCAGGTTTTTAGGATTATATTATAGTTAGGGGTTACGGTAAGATTCAGGCTCTAGTAAAAAAAGGTTACAGGTTTAAGGATAAGGTATGTAAGGGTTCACATGTTAGGATTAATGTTATAGTAAGTGTTAAACGTTAGATTTAATGTTTAGTTAAGGGTTACAGGTTCGGATACTGTTATAGTAAGGGTTACAGGGTGGATTAATGTTATAGTAAGGGTACAGTTAAAAGGAAATTATTTTAAAATTGGTAAATAAGAAGGGTTACAGGTTGGATTAATGTTTAATAAGGGGTTACAGGTTAGGATTAATGTATAGTAATTATTTCAGGTTATGATTAATGTTACCGTAATTATAACAAATGAATATTAAACTTCAGCCTAACGTTTCCCTATTGCCATTATTATTATTAGTATTATTACTTATTATTATTATTATTATTATTATTATTATTATTATATATTATTATTAATTGTTGTTGTCGTCGTCGTCGTCGTCTCAGTAGGTGTCCGTACGAACAAAAGTGATGAAATAGCAAATTTTATCCTTTATTATGTTTTTTTTTTATTATTTTATATTTGTGATTAGCAACCCTGATAGTCCCTTTAGGACCAAAAATCGGAATATCAAACATTTGAAAAAAAATAACTAATTGAAGCTCTTGCATCATTCTGGAGCGTGGATTTTTACAAAATCAAGACCCAGTCTTTAATGTATCAGAATCAGTTACCATTGCAGTGCAATTCTTTTCCCACGCAAAATTGACAGGGAAGCTTTTTTGCGATAAACAATTAAATTTAAGCTGAAAGAAGGGATCGAATTTGAGGAATATCAAAGGCCCGGCTGTTCCGAAACCGACGAAGTCCGAGCGATAAAAAACATCCCCAGGTTAATATGTTCAATGCAAAAGGTTTTACATTTGGAGAGATTCACCAACACTTACGTTAGTTTCACCGCCGGGCATTGTGATAAAATACATAAATGGAATGCTTTAGCTTATTGTATGTATGATACATATTCCCTGAAGGATCTCCAAATAACAAAGAGAAGTACCCAGAAATAGCATCCCGAATACAGAATGTAAGTTGAGTTGGTTATGAAGTTAACATGAAAACATGTCCGTCAAAAATAATATACCATATTGCATTAGTTATACTGAGTATTTAAGGACACAGATATAATAGCTTTGAACACCTATTCCAGACATTTTAACCTTTTCAACAATGGTAAGATTCGGGATCCTAATCTACCAACTAGCCAAGACTTATGTGTTATAAGGGGCGGTGTTGTTCTATGATAGACTTACCGCTATGATATTTGTACCGCTTCAGGTAGCCTTACGGAGCAAAAGTTGTAGTGTAGTTAGGACCCTACATGGTTTACTGGTACACTAGACTTAAATCACCCAAAAATCGATCTCTTCAACTTCAGAAAACCCTCTTCTATCCGATGGCTGCTGTGGCAAACATTTTGTTTTAAAATAGTCCTAAAAATAAAATTGAGGAAAAAGGAAAAAAAAGGAAAAATCGTCTAAAAAAGTCACTTCAGCTTACCGATAACCAGATAACTACTCCCGGCGAGGCTTGCATGCGTAGTTGCGTTTGCGTATTCTATGCCAAAATACGCTCTTTATCCAATCGGAATGACCTCTCTGTTGTCACTCAAACTTTTGACCATCGCGGGATGGGTACCAAGTAGTTCGGCCAATCAAGATGGCGTCTCACTTTCAACGGACGGGTGTTTTTTCTCGCAATATTTTCCCTTTTCTACAAAAAACCCACTTCGTTTTGGTGGATTACCCGTTTCCGAAACGGACTATTTAGAGTTTATGATGTAGTAAGTATCACGATTTTGTTACGTATTTGGTTGGCATCTTTTCAGGGCCGAAATGTTGCCGATTTCTGGGAGTTTCAAAAGTGGTTTTAACCTTGTCTGTTTTACCCCATAATTTCCTCATTTTTTTCAAAGTTTTTTATTTTTTTCAAAAAAAAACCTTGTTCAAAAGTGTTCACGGGAACTATCTAATCTAGTCTGGTTGACTTTTAGAAGGATGGAATAGAAAGATTCATCCCTATATAGGGTTAGGGTCCTTAACTACACTATTACCTTTACGGGATAAAGCTAACGCTAGTCATTTAATTAATTGTTGTGTGCTATGAGATTTCATTCCGTAGACTACCTGCATCGGTAAAAAATATCACAGCGGGGAGTATATATAGAACAGCAGCTTAAAAAACAACCACGGGTTGCTGAGTTTTGAACAATAGCTGGTATTTTGAAGGGAGACTAACTTCCACGTGGGCTTAAACCAGGGTTAGTTCTAGTGATAGTGATCAACTGCTCACCTCGGAAACTACGCCAACGAGGGCTGGCGAAGCCCGAGGGGAGCAAGATCCAATTGGGCGAAAGTTTAGTTTAAATTACTCACTATTCGTTATCCCTACAGCGCATGAACTCTTATCTAATTTATTCCACAGCACCAGTGCAATTATTGTTCTCATGGATTTTTGGTTAAAGAAAGTTTTTCCTCGTACAACCGAATGGCACTAGAAATCCGTTGACGACCCGTCTCGCAGTCCATCTAGAAGGACCCTCGCCTCGTTCCTCCGTGTGTCCATCCCCTGTGACTAGCCACTCCGAGCTCGGTTGCGAGGTCAGTGGAAAACGAGAGTCCTCTAGATGGACTACATGGAACCAGCGTCGTTAGCGTGACGTCAGCGGGTGTTGATCGCACTGGACAGGACATTAGGGCTTGAGAGCAAAATTTATTCGTTGGGATTGACATGAAAAGAGGTTAAAAATAAAAAATCGTGATAGAGTGAATATTCGAACTCAGGATAGTCTAGGTATTTATAGAATCCGTTTCGAGGCAAATGCTTTCAAATCTCAAATATACCCGGGGGCTATGGGGCGATAACGCGATAAAAAAATCTCCAGGCCTATTCATTTGTCGGTAATGAAATCAAAGCATTTTTGATACACTTTTTCCCAGACCTCGCGCTGCGGGCGCTCGAGGTCGGTCTGACCGACTGGAGGTTAGTCCTATGAGTGGACCTTTTTCTTCCACATACTCTAAATTATAGTAAACGGGCGAGAAAATTCCTAGGCCCATTTTGAGGAATTGTCTACCCGTACACTTAACTTTCACAACATTTTGAACGAAAAAAAAAAAGTACACTCATGTAGGGACTAACCCTGGTTTAAACCCTAGACTAAAGTTAGTCTCCCTGTCAGAATACCAGCCATAGCCAAAGACATTTTAACATTTCACATGGTCGATTATGTTAATAGGTAAGGATCGGTTACTTGTCAATTCCGCCAGGTTATTTCCTGTTGAAAATGGTTTATATATTGTTATGAACAAGGAAATGCGGTCCAAATTATATGAACCGTCTGTCAACCAGCCGGTGAGTTTGAAGCCGCCCTGTGTCATAAATATCCTATACCTCTGAGGCCCATTATTGAAAATGCAGCCAGCATTCGATTGGTCAGTCTACTTGCCCATTATTCCGGCAATAATGGTCGCGAATGACATTTTCTATATATACGCTGTTTTCGGCATAGAATTAGAAATAAAGGGTTTGCAGTATTATTATGGGCTCATAATGTATTCCGCGGCCGGAAAAAAATAAAATTAATGGACTCGGCTGCGCCTCTCGTCCATTATTCTTTTTCCCCGAACCTCGCCCTCGGACACATTATTCGCCATCCCCAGGATACGGAATCACCCTTTATTCTTAAATAAATTACCCGCTGTAATATTTTTACAGCTTCAGGAATAGAGCTCATGCACAGATTTTAATAGATTAATTAAACGCTGTGATCACGTGAAGAATTTTGTCTAAAATCCAATAAAAGAGATTGGATTGAAATAATATTATTATAACCCTAACGTCCCTTAACTGCATTTAACAGGCATTTTGAAAGAATCACGGAGCGGACCCCTGCCATAAGTTAAGGGGAAAATGCCCTAGATCTAACAAGTAAGGAATAACGAATACTCTTTTTTTGCGGTGATCGTCGATATTCATTCCTCATAGGGACGTTAGCGATAGTATTCAATAAAGTCCACTGATTTCACACCGCTAATTAAACCCCCAACGATACTGCCAGGCGGGTTGCCAGGCATTGTTTAAAGGTGACCAGGCATTGTTAAAATTAGTCACAGTGGACCACATACCTAAAGACTTGGATTTGCGTAAAATGGCGTGCAAGTTTCAGCTAGAGATCAGTGTTAGGGTTCTGAAATAAAAGGCGGAGCATATTGTAAATCAGAGTGTCCAGCCAATACTATCTCTTCCTGCAGGGAAAATGAACTGATGCTTCTATGCAATAGTCCGTGCTGAGGCGGTGAATTTGTCGGGTGCCGAATTTCTCACCGGGAAGCTGTGTTAACCAGTGCAATTTGCATCCTCGGAGGCTGACAGTTATCAAGATTTCTGGAAAACCTCACATAACTAACGTTAACGTACCGTCGCATGACAGCGAATAAATGAGTCTTGATGGCGTGTTTGTACATGATAATATAGGCACAGTTTAATTAGAGGGATGAAACCCTATTATATCCAGGTAGTAACAGTTGCATAGCACACATTCTTGGATTCGAATCAGGTGTGGTTTACTCCCTATTTCCACTGTTGTACATTTGCCTATTCAAGCATTACATAATGTGTTAACCTTGTTATTACGAACAACAAAATTAAAAACTGGTTATTTTTAGGGCAGGAACAGAATCGTGCCAGGATGAGAATTGTTCATATTCACAGATAAAAGCAGAAATTTAGAGAAACTTTCATATGAACGTTTAATCATTTGAGGTGCCACACTACAAAGACTTCGTGTCCAATCATAGGAATATAGTTTAGGTTGATTTTGAAAGGTTAGTGTGTCCGACTGATGTAACAACATCCAAACTAGTCTCGTCCCGTACTCTGTTAACGCTTGATGTCGCTCATTTGTAAAGCATGACTTGCTGTTATCAAATATCTTAGTAAATTTTAAGTGTTTCTAAGGCGTCATATTATCTCTTATACGGTACGCCTGTCGAATCTAAATGCAATAAAACGTTAGACGCTTTGTGTGTTACATACATCCAAAATTCTTATCCCGAGGGGTACATCTATTACGGTCCAGGTACGCAGGATTGTGCTCGAGATAGAACCTTTTTAAACTGTCTTGCCCAAAACCCCGAGACTATAACACTGATGACCCCTTTCCTTTTATAAACTCTTCAGGATACTACCTCAACGATTTTTTTTGCCCATCATTTTCGTCGTTCCTGCTACCGACTTTCTTCACAAGTTTGATACAAGTATCAACTTTTAAAGAATGTAACACCGAATGAATCTCCTATTTTTTAATGGGGGGGGGGGTACATTTCGTACCGAACTCAAGGTCCCATAAGTCATTTCACCTGGCCGAGACACATACCCGTCACTTCAGGATAGGAGTAGCCACCCCCTCCCAAATCACCGGGGAATTTGCATCCAGATAAAGGCGCGACCCGCAAAAGATATCAAGAAACCAACGTGATTCAGGGAAGTCAGTGAGAGGTTCATTCAGAAATTCCATGTTTCTGGCTTTTGCCGTGATTAGGATCGGGAATCCCAGTCTAATTACAAAAATCCCTTCTTTATGACGCATGCACACCCTTTGAGCCATTGGCGTTCACAGGTTGTTAATTACTAAATATATACCAACACAACCCGTACATTAATCTCACAAAATTGAAAAAATTGGGAGAGCGCATTTCCATAAAGAAAGAACACGCAACATGGTGCGAGCTCGTGTTGACATTCAATATGAGTCACAAAAAATGTCTTTAGATACTATTAAACATGGCCTAGTGAATAGGCAGACGTTGTGGGGGGCGACACTCGCATTGCAAGGACTACAATACATGCACCGTGTCTGAATTCCGAAAAGTTAGCTTAGTAAAGGTGGTTTTTTCTTATACGCTTGGATATTGCACTCGTAGGGCAAGAAGGTGTGATATCGCATTGTATAGCGTACATCGCCCAGGTGATATGTGCATGACATTGTTGCAAAACAATGTTGATGAAGGTAGCAAAAAAAAAAAATTAAAGTAGGTGTCTTGAACGTCCCACAACACGACAGATACGTCCGGAGGCGACTAGAAGGAATTAGAGGTCCGATCGATCTGGATTCGGTTATTCCTCACGAATATTAGCCAAATCGAATAGAAGTTTTAAATCAAGAGTTGCTCAAAGCTGTCGCGACGTTATATAAGAAGAATAGTAAGTAACTGACATTGATGCTTATTTTGACTTACAAAGGCACACAGCCGAGTGTAAAAACTAAATTGAAATAATCGAGTAATTAAATAACCTTTTTTTTGTTGCGTCGGATCATAATTTCATTGCACAATTTAATAAGCTCCACCACTCGTTTTGCTTCTATTCAATTTCGTAATAGATCCCATTATATTAATCAGAAATATGGTCTTTGTAGCGACCAGAACAATTTAGCACAAAAGAAAGGGTGGATCTAAAACTTCTTAAGCACTTCACATAATATCTAACACGTTCTTCAGAACTTACATCCCATATGAATGTATACAAAGCATTTGCGAACATATTCAATGGCGGCAGTACTTGTAAGCGCTATCGCAATAATTACGGATATTATAAAGTTGAATTACCAATTGCTTTCTGCAATAACAAAAAGAACGAGTCATCTGAGACTGAAGCCAATCAAATGATGAAATTCCTTAGAGGACAAATTAAAGTTTCGGCGCCGCTTAATGTAGGTACAGAATAGGGCCGCGCGATGTGAAAATTGCAAAATTTCTATATATATATTCGTAGGGAGTTCAACCTGAGAGGCCACCGACATGATCACATCCGCACCACACTCCCAACCAAAGATAGGCAATGCGGCATACATGCCATCCATAGTTATTACTATAGACAATCATTAACCCGCCAGTTTGTCCCTTATGGAAAGAGTCTAAAATGACATGAACAATTTAAAGTCATTTACGTAATCAGAAAACTCTAAGATATCATCGAAATAAGTATTGTTATTAGTACACTCGACTAAGAAGAATCATATTTGCCTTTCAGCTGGAAATATTAGTACGCATAATTTACCTCACACAAAATTAAAGGTGCACAGAGAGATTTCACATTACAGATATATCTCTAAAATCATGAAAATGAAACCCCTGATTTTGCACTCGTGTAATGTTTATCTTCAAACATGTCGCCATCTGAAAAAGTTACGCTTAAAATGTTTTCTTTGGTGCAAAAATTGTGAAATTTCCAATAAATTTGCTCCAAAACCAAATTTCAGCCTTTGTTTATATTGACAAAGTTCGCCTTTGTTTTCACTTTAAAAGGTATTTCTGTGGGCAAATACCAAGTAAGAAATCTATTGCATGCCTAATTTATATAGATGCAATGCATGTGTATGATCTAAAATATCCCGGCTTCATATATTGAATAGCGCCAATATTTTCCCCTATCTTACCAATTTATTATGTGAAAAAGTATATCATGGGATTATCCTTCACCTTTAAGCCATGTTTAACAAAATCAAATATATTTTAATAATTTTGAGGTTATTATTGATAAACTTAGTGGAATTAGCGTGTCCAATGGATTTCGAATTGGAAAATATTATCGTTGACCAGTGTCACTTTACTGTGTGATTTGCTATTAACAGTTTCAAAACAGCCGGGTTAAACTAACTACCTCTCGTTTAAAGATAGCTTGCTGTTTTTTTGTCTGGTATATCTTTAATAGATTAAGAATGTCAACAGTTTTGAAGAAAATACTCACTACACAGTGATTTTAGTTTACGCTCAAAAGAAGACTGTCCAATTTGGTTATAATGTCTACATTTTATCACGGACAAAGTTTTAAAGTTTTCAATGATAAATGGATTTCTGTAGGTATAAAGGTAAAGAGATGGGATCAAAAAGAAAAGAAATCGTTTAAGCAGTGCCGATTATGGGTGCGTGACAATGGCGCGAAAAGGAGCGAGAAGGACGCAAAATGCAAGACTGCACCCTTGTAAGTTGTGCACAAAGTAAGCCCATAATTGACAAATTGTTTTAAAGAGACATCGGGAGTTGGGATTACCTGCGACGTAAATTAATCTACCCACTCCGCTTCCTTCGGCCCAGATAATCAATGTAAACATCCATCTTTGTGCTTTTATAAAACGCAGTAACGAAATACCGAATGGCTCCTTCAGAAGACGAACATATCGAAAGGTATGATTTGAAGCTATCAGGTTAATACACACATTGCTAATATAAAACCATTGAATCATCAAGTTCTAATGCACGATCGTCAGCACTCATATTATTAAAACAAAATTGATTAATTGCATTTAAAGATCATCAAACCGGTTTTAAAAATAATGTTTGGGTAGAAAAAAAATCCCATTTCTTATAAAATTCATATTTTACTGACAAAAAATGTAGGCTAACTTACCTATACTTCTAGGTCAATATAATCCGTGTAAAAAGTTAATACCCACGGGGTAAAATGATCACAATCCATATCACAGTTACAGAATAGCATCCAATTTGAGAAAACAAAATTAATATCACCACAGGAGAAGCCTCGCAACAATGGTTGCGATGACATGTATTTGTATAGTAAACAAACAAGTTTTCCGCATCCCAACTTCGATCTCTCAATATTTGAAAAGCATTCACCAGTCACACAGTGTTTTGGCTATTCCCCGAGAGTTGATTGCTTGGTTACGCTTTTAAGGAGCCTTTTCCGTGAAGTGCTCGATGCATTGCGATGCGTGGCATTAAATGCTTACGGGAATTACACGGCGTACAGAGCAGCAAGATTTCGCTTTGGTTGTGGTGCACATTATAGAGCGCCACATGTGGTGATGGTTTAATATGTGGTGAGTGATGGAGCCACACCCCCTGTAAGCGGAAACATAGTGCACATGTCAATTGTCAGATCATAGAAAAATGTCATTGTGGGCTCTGCGTGCGTCCACCACGTGCTTCATAATTGTCTGCAGAAACAAATGTTTCAGAATGATGTCTTTCTAGTGTCAATTTTAGTGGAAATTAAAATGGGGCGTGAAGACACTGTTTGTCTTCGGTATTTAGATTGTGGAAACGATTGTTCCTTGACTTCTTTGCACTGCTATTTAGAGACACGTATATTCGCGGCGTTTTTTGCTTTCACTTTACGATGATGCCTGCATGTTTGGAACAGCTAGATACACACACGGTGTTGGAATACTCTTTACAAGACATCTTGGTATCTTATCTGAATAAAACACAGTTACGCGTGTGGGTTCTCCATTGAAGTCGTTGAACACTTTTACAAGACATTTTGGTATTGTATCTATATAAGCGCCTTTGTGTTCAAAAGAATAAACTCAGTTATCCCTGTTGAACATAAAATACTTGCTACAAAATATCTTGCTATCTTATCTATGTAATGTGCCTCTTGTGTCAACAGGATAACAATTATCAGTGTGTGTTCTCGCTTTAAAGAGACACGACGAAATTTCCAGAAAGAAGCCTCCCTATTTTTTTCGAATCCGGGTTTTTTCATATTTGTAATGCTTATCAAGGTATTAGATCACATCTGAAGTGAATAAGCCGAATACGTCGTCTTTCCGTCTTTATGTAAACAAATAATTTAGAATTTTTATGTCATGTACGACCAGAAAATCAAAGCATAATTTTCTATCCCGGAATGGGAGGATTACGATAGCAGGCAAGCTCAAAACATAGTTTTTGGTTTTATTTTTTACTTGTTTGTCCAATAAACCTTCGAAACATTCTCGGTAGGTGTTCGACAACCGATCGAGTGCAAAATGGCAGAAATTCGTATCCTAAAAAAAATCTCCTCCTGTCAGTTACTTTAAGTCGTTGAAAATTTGCCCGGAAAATCTTGTAAATTTGATCAGAATCTTGTCAAACTTGACTACACTATGGTCAAATTTACCAATTTTCCAGTCAAATTTGACTAAAAATATCGTAAAATCATATTTAACGAGGTAATTTTAAGAGTGTATCCCGGAGTGTATACTCGCAAATGTCGGTACTCGTAAGCTGTAATGACATTCAAGAAAGTATTAATCCATTAATTAAGTTTTGAATATAATCTAAAGAGCTGAATAGGGTAACATAGGTTTTTGTTTCTTTCTAAATGGTAGGAGGCCTCGTTTTATTGTTTTTATTCTTTTGATTCAAGTAGTATAATTAACTGAATTGAGGAAACTAGGTTGCAAAATAATTTTTGTTAATGATATTATTAAAGGTGTAACGCGAGTATAAATTTGCTGCATTTTGGTGATAAAATGCTTGAAAATGTGAATCGATCTCGAATACCCCACGGATGTCACAATTTTCAGTTTAAATCTTTAAGAGTGTCTTACATTATTGCAAACCTAATAATGTAAATTCTCACTCATCCAGTTGATGAAATCAGGTTTGGAAATAAATCAAATACTGGAACTTACTTTTTTACTAAGCGACGTTGCGTCCAGTACCACTGGACATCTCCAGGCAACCAAAGTCACCCCCTGGACACCAAAAGTCACCCCTCCCTGGACAAAGCGGCCTCGTCGGCTTATTTTGCAACCTCGCACGTAAATTAGTCTTGAAATAACATAGAATTCTCAAGTCTGTTTTTTTTAATTAATAAGAAAAAAGCAGGAAGCATTACAGGACTGAGGGACTCCGATGATGTTCATACGTCCGAAGGTGTAGGTTTGCGTGTGAGTTTGCAAACATCTCTATAACTACAATTGCTGTACCTGCACAGCAATAGCTGTTACTTTATAAATGCTAGCTTGATGAATAGAGGGCCGTATACATAGAATGAGATGATGATGAACGTAATTTTTAAAACCTTACGTATGTGGGGAAAAGAGAAGTCGAAAATTCTAGACGGTATAAAGAAAATGGTTGGAATAAAAGTGTCCGTGCGGACAGTAATGACTAAAATATCAATTTTTTGTCCTTATCAGGTTGCTTCTGGTCTTATCATTTGCAGGCTATGTTAGGACACTTGTACTTGTTGCAGACATGCAAAAATCTATTTTTTTATGATTTGGACGATTTTCTGATTTAGCAAATTACTGATAGTGCCTTTAAAGATATCCAGGCTAATAGTATCGAAGACGTAATACGTCCGAAGGTGTAGGTTTGCGTGTGAGTTTGCAAAGCATCTCTCTGACTACAATCGCTGTACTTGCACAGCAATAGCTGTTACTTTATAAGGGCTAGCTTGATGAATAGAGGGCAGTATACGTAGATGATGATGATGATGATGAAAAAAAAAAAAAAAAAAAAAACTGGACATCTCCAGGCAACCAAAGTCACCCCCTGGACACCAAAAGTCACCCCTCCCTGGACACGCGCCTAGTCAGGCTATTTTGCAAACTCGACATAAATGTAGTCTTGAATAATAATGATAGAAGTTCTCAGGTACTGTTTGTTTAATTTTAAACAAACGAAGGTGTACGTTTGCGTGTGATTTTGCAAAACATCTCTATAACTACAATTGCTGTACCTGCACAGCAATAGCTGTTACCTTATAAAGGCTAGCTTGATGAATAGAGGGCAGTATACATAGATGGTGATGATGATGAACGTATTTTTAAACCTTAACGTATGTGGAAAAAAGAGAAGTCGAAAATTATAGAAGGTATAAAGAAAATGGTTGTAATAAAAGTGTCCGTACGGACAGTAATGACTAAAATATCCAATTTTGTCCTTATCAGGTTGCGTCTAGTAGCTTCTAGTCTTATCATTTGCAGGGTATGTTAGGACACTTGTATTTGTTGCAGACATGCAAAAATCTGATTTCTTAATGATTTTTTTTTCGATTTTCTGATTTAGCAAATTACTGATAGTGGCTTTAAAGATATTCAGGCGTGTGAGTTTGCAAAGCATCTTTATAACTACAATTGCTGTACATGTACGTGCACAGTAATAGCTGTTACTTTATAAAGTGTAGCTTGATTAATAGAGAGAGGGCAGTATACATAGATGATTATAAACATATTTCTAAATGTTAAACGTATGTGGAAAAAAGAGAATTCCAAAAATATAGACGGTATAAATGGTTGGAATAAAAGTGTCCTTATCTATCTATTTTTTTATGATTTGGACGATTTTCTGATTTAGCAAATTACTGATAGTGCCTTTAAAGATATCCAGGCTAATAGTATCGAAGACGTAATACGTCCGAAGGTGTAGGTTTGCGTGTGAGTTTGCAAAGCATCTCTCTGACTACAATCGCTGTACTTGCACAGCAATAGCTGTTACTTTATAAGGGCTAGCTTGATGAATAGAGGGCAGTATACGTAGATGATGATGATGATGATGATGATGATGAACGTGTTTCTACAAAAAAAAAAACAAGGTTGTAATTGGCAGAGCGATCTTGTAGATATGGCTTAATCCAATTATTTAAAACAACGCCCGATATTTTGAATATATTGCAAAAACGATTTAGTCGTAATATTCGATGATCAATTGTATCGAAAGCTGCAGATAAATCTAGTAATACGACGGCCACAGCTTTGTTGTTGTTGTCTAAGCTTTCAAAATATCCGTTTTTACACGGAGTAAAGCCGTTTCGGTACTATGCTGCGTTCTACAATTTTTCAAGAAAAAAATTTTGTTCAAATGGTTGTTTATTTGGGCGCAAACAAGCTTCTCCATGATCTTTGAGAGATAACTGATGTTGGATACGGGACGGTAATTTTTGAGGATATCTTTATCAAGGGTTTCATGAGAATGAGAGTTGTAACCGCCTCACGAAGCATCGACGCTGCTGAAAGACTGATTAATATAGCAAGAAGTGGTTCAATGAAAATATTGATATTATCTTTAAACAGCCAGAATGGAATTGTGTCTAAAGATGATGACTTGCTTTGGTGTTGACAAAGTAATTTCCATAAGAGCGTGAGCACAAACAGGAATGAATACATTGAGTTATGTAATAGCTAAAGTATTGTAACCATCGACCCGATCATCGTAGTATTTTACTTGTATACCATCAACTGATCAAGTTCATTCCTGATCCTAATAATTGTTGCCTACAAACCTAGCAAATGAGATATACAAATCAGTCGGCGATTAAGCATTGTCTGTTATTGGCATTTGGCAATTTATTTAAAGTGGAAACATATTTCTACTATCATTTTAAGGATATCATTGTAATATATTTCTTTAGCAGACTGAATTAATCCATTGACACGATTGATCTGACCCACATATGCTTCATGATCGGTGTTACTCTTGCTCTTACGCCATTTGCGCTCCTATGATCCCTCCTAGCAATTTTGATATCATTGTTAAACCGCTTAACCGTGGAAGTCGTGGTCTGATAGTCCGAGAACGTTGTTGATGGGGAGCTTGGACATCAAGCACGTTAATTTAATAAACAAGTTTTAAATGTGTGAAAATCAATGTGTAAAATATCTATTTAGACAAACCACATAAGGGAGCACCAAAATCAATTTTGAAAGGGAATCTCATTACTTTTAAAGCCACTATCAGTCATTTTTTTCCAAATTCGAAATGCCCATTTCGTCTCTTAATTGCTGTGTTAGGTCATATCAACACCTTATATTACTTTTCTTTGTGAAAAACAGACACTTAGACATTTTAAAGCGGTCTTGAAGATGCCATTTACGACTATTTCTGGCCTTAAAAAAAGTCGATCCCGACTTTTATTAGTAAACAATGTATAAAAATCATAATATCTTGACAAATACGGCATGTTTAGCCACTTACATGGATCTTTATTGCAACAATTTCCAATACAACAGTGCAAAAGATGGACTTTGATGAAAAATAGGGGGCGCGATTTGTTTACATTGTGAAGAAATCGCTGATAGTGGCTTTAAGTGAGAACAATTATTTAATTTGCGTCCACACGTTACAATTTATCACCATTTATATGAAATCCGGAAAGAGTTCCACATGTACCCCTCTTTGATTTTTGACAGGAAACAAATTCTTTTTAATTATGGCCTAACAATAACAAATACCCTAACCCTAAGGCCAAAAAGAAAAAGAATGTGTTACTTGTAGAACTTCCAAGAGGGGTACATATGGAACTCTTGCCCGAAAGCCAAATACCCAGGTTCGGGGGCAATATTGGAATGTACTCATGAGCCGCTGAGACCCAACCAAATTAAAGAAGCATGGATCATATAAGAAAAAAGGGACACAAAAAATAAATGTATTTCTTTTTTAAAGTGCACGCATAGTGCGCAAAATTGGGATTTTAACACAAAGTAGCCATAAGAAAAGCATGTAATCAAACTAACTAAAGCGTTGGGCTCCTTTCCCAACCTTCTTTTGAAGCCAATGGGAACCTCCCCCTAACTCCAATGCAAGTAAGTATATTATTTAAGTACAGAGGGCAGTACGTAATCTAAAAACATGAAATTTTTCAATACTGGAGTAAAAGAGGGCACCAGAGTAATTTAAGCACTGCGGATAACCAACACAAATAAAGAAAGTTGACATATCTGTAAATACTCCACTTACTAACCTTTATAAAATAATAACGGCGAATAACCGCCATCATTAGCATTACATGTGTACTGCCATTAACACAGTATGAACTCTCGTTACTGTCATTTAGGTCGAGGGCCATGTAAATTTTTGAAAAACAAAATCAACATGTCGTTAAGTAATCAGATACAATTACTTTCTACTCTTACTCCGTCGACTTCTGTTGGACTGTAGTGATGGCTTTCCAAAGGGGTCTTTCAGTCACGAGGCTGCTGATTTCATTCGGTTGAACTGGTATCGCAATAGCACATCAACAAAAGAGTATTCGGACGCTAAGCCTTTCTCTTCCTCGGTAGGCTGCCATAGAATCAGGCTTGCTACTGGTTGTGTAGTAGATAGTTGCAGGGCCAGCAATTGAAGCTTCTCCTTCTTATTGTTGTAAGTTTAGCAGTTGTCCATGGAGTTCATTATTTGTTGTGCGACTCTTCCAGTTGATGTTAAGTGATGCCCTAAGGAGCCTGGTGTAACATCCATCGAGGATTTTACTTAATTTTGTTGTCAAAGTCCAGGTTTCTGCACATAGAGGAGGACACTTTCACACTGTTGCCTGGAAAATCTGATCTTAATATCCCTTGATAAATTAGACTGCCAGATCGTATTTAACTTATTAGATGCTTTCCAAGCCATAGCGATCTGACTCTGACATTTGTTCGCTGCATCTGACCCATGAACCAAGATATTTGAAGTCTTTACTATTTCCAGTGTACTTTCTCCTGTGTTTTCATTTGGACGCCTCTTGGTTAAATACCATACATTTGGTTTTTTGAATGAATTCATATGCAGACCACTTTCAGAGAGCTGCTAGTTCGCAAATCACGATCAGTGATGATCTTCGGACCGACTCTGCGACTTTCTTCTTTGGCTCCATTGTAAACCCCCAACTGTTCTTTTTTCTTTCTTCTTCCCTACCGCTGATTTACAGTTCTAGACAGGTAATCTAGATCATGATAAATGTATGGGGCAAGTGTATCTCCTTGAAGCACCCCTGCAGAAATATTGAACATCAATCTGTGTTCTATCTGGAGTTTTATGGACCTTGCTTGTGTGGTCTGTATATGTTCTTCATGGCATTTTTTGTTATGATTTCAGGCAATCCATAAGCTTTTAGAATGCTGATCATCTACCTCTCTGTGGATAGAATCAAAGGCGTTTCTTAAAATCTATGAAAGTCACACTGGCTGACAATTCTTGTCTTGAATCCCCTCAAAGATTCTTCTCAGAGCAAGGACTTGACCTATAGTTGACCTGCCTTCCTGAAGCCATTTTGGTTGTCTCGAAGTATTGGATCCAAGTGTGCTGAATTCTATTTAGAAGCATCCCGGTTTAAGTTTTTGGCAACCATGGAAATTAAGCATATTCTTGGTCCCTCCACTTAATCCTCATTATGAGGTCCATGCTAATTTATGTTTGTTGTTTGTTGCTTGCAGCCTGATATTTCCTTAATTTTTTTCAAGAACCTCTTTGTTGACAGTCTCATAGCGTGAGCAAGTTTTTCCCTTTGCTTTGTTCAAATTCTATTGCAGAATCATTTGTATTCTCTGTGGTGTGTTTGCAGTTTTGCATAACTGTCATTTTGTGTACACTATCATAGCATAGTGCTTTCTGACGCTTCTTATTCACCTTTGGCTTCGCAGCTGTTTCTTTGTTGTAGCCCTGTAATTTTTTAGTAACCATATTTGACAGAAGGTAGGAGCATCCATGGAATATGTGGTCGTCGTTGCACTACAGTGTATCTGTTTTTTTATTTATTTTTTACCTCACTGTGTATCTGTTTTGCAGTTCTGGGTCTGTTTGACGCTTGTTTCGTCATATTTTTATCTTCTTTGTGATGCTTTTCCATTAGTTTCTCAAACTAATGCTTACATTCATAGCCACATTCTATGGTCTGAGCCAATACTTGCAAAAGAGTATATGCTGTGGTGAAGTAGCATAGCACACATTTCTCCACTTCCTCCGGACCAGGATGTAGTCAAGTTGGGCTCTATACCCACTAGGAAGTGTAACATGTCGCAGAGCTTGGTATGTGCCTTCCTGGAATTTTATTTTGTTTATCAAAGATTATTCTCTTGTACAAAGTTGTGAGATTTTCACCATTCTGTTAGTTTTTCATTGTTAGTGCAATTTTTCCATATGCCTTTTCCAATTCCTGTCCTGGCATGAGTCTCCAAGAGTGTTAAAAAGTTGTGTGCTGGTATGCTTTTAGTCTGTTTATTTAGCAATCCATAGAACTCTCTTTCACTTCAATTACTTCCTCATCGATATGTTGGTTGGTGAGTATCCACTATTATTGATGTTGCTGGATGAATCCATGGTTTTGCTACAATGTGCTCGTGAGATGAAGGGTAACAGATTTCAGTGTTCGTCTTGCATTGGTACTTAACAGCAGTCCTATCCACCTGTTGATGCCCCATAGCTATTTTTTCCAGGCTGAGGCTGTTATCAGTTGGTAGCCTTCTATCAAGTTGTCGTATTGAAGTTGTGTACTCATGGACCATACAATGTTCCTGTATAGCAATCACATCTAATTTGTATCCTCTGAGCCAAAAAGCAGAGTTCTAGTGGGCTTATTGGTATTCTATTTTCCTGGTATTCATTGTAGCCATGGTTAAAATTGTTTAACTACACTTAAGTAAGCTTTGTGTTTCACTAACTTCCAATTGGATTCAGTTTAATTTGTTTGTATAAATGCGTCTCATCAACAGGGGCGTGGCGGAAGGGGACAATGTTTGAGTGAAATTGGGAGGAAAAAAGACAGATTCATACTTAATCAAGTCCCTCCCCCCCCCCTTTCACCCCTTTTTGCCTGCGAGCCGGAATTATTTGCCTGTGATCGGCCTATAATTATATAGCTAGTTTCATACGAAGTAATGGATTACCTTGATACTTCTGATCTTCAATGTTACGATGTCTCGGGGAAGTTAAAAGTAAGAAATACCCTTTTTTTAAACACAGACAAATGAGCTTTGTGCACAAGTGATCTGAATTTTATTATGTTAACACAGATTTAATGATTTTAATCAGATTGGTTCAAGAATTTGGGATGTCCAAAACAAAATTACAATTCACAATGACGATATACCAATTGTTTAATAATTTAGTCTTAGGGTTCATTTATGTCCACAACTAAAAGTAGCTGTGCAGTTCAACGATGATATGGTCTCACTGCGAAGGACTCCAAAAATGGACCAGCATACATGTCTTGTAAAATCCATGTAACGGTACTTCCATGGGACTCTTCCTCAGTCATGAAGAACAATTTGTCCAGCTTTTCAAGACGACGAGGTTTTCCCTCGACACGTTAATATTATTTGCAGTACCATGCCAAGTATACAACATAATTGTCCGTCTGTCTCAATTAAATGTCCACATTTAGGACCACAAATTGCACAAGCTTGCACATGTAGCTCCTGTGGTAAATATAAATGAATCCTGAACTGGTACTGCCCTGGCCTCATACTGAGATCCACAACTAAAACAACTGCTATACGTACTCTAAGCTGGCTACTGGGCAAAATCAACTCTTCCAATCTCGCTCATTATTACGGATTTCAACTAGTTCAAATTCTTAAAATAGATATTACATAGCATCGTGGCCTAAACAACTTAAATATATGCCCAATGGGGTCTCGACCGACGTAAATGACATCATAACACCGAAATTGACAATGGTGCTCCACTCCCGGAAGGTCATTTGCGCCATTACTAGGTATGTAGTAACTATTTTGGTATTCGCGGAAAAGGGAGGAGGACCACAGCTTTCTACCATAGAATAACAGCATAGGGTACTTTATAACGGGTTCTGGGTGGGGTGTGTGGGGAATTTTTTTTCAAGGGGGGGGGGGGGGGGTATACCCTTTCCTGGTAAAACGTGTTATCAATAAACGCTTGGTAAGACGAGGATGAACATTTCATATGTACCGTATCGTAGCTGTAATTTTGTGCCGAACTTCGGAGGAATTCTAAAGACTTATCCTTCATTTTAAAGGCTGACTCAGAGATTCCTGAGGGCCTCAATTTTCAAACAAATTGGGTTTTTTACATACACATAATGCTTGTCCATATAATAAGCACTGTGTGAAATGACTAGCTCAAATCGAAGTCCTTCATAATCATATAGAAAATCACAAACTTTGTTTTTTAAAAGTTCCGGATCCGGAAGTTTATAACGTGCAATTGTCCCACGTGCCATTGTTTAGGGTAAATTTAATGCAAATTAGGCTCCGCCATGACAGAAAAATATAGTTTCACCGTATCTCAACAACAAGAAACAGAATCATTCTTCTAGAGCCATATGACCGCTTGCCGTGCATTATTTGTATTTGTGTGTTTTGCTTCGGATCCAAGTTGGTAGCCAAACATGGCTGCATCAAAGATCTACAAGTATAAAAGGCTGAAGTGTATTCAATTAGTCGTTATAGTCATAAATGCAAATTAAATGAGGAATTATGGTATCTGCCTTTTTGGCTTAGTACGTATATTTAACATTCAATATGGTGGCCAGTTTGTCCGCCTTTAAGTGTCGTTAAGACTTGGGAAAATTACTTATATTGTCCCCTAATTAGGATGAAAATGTGAAATTCAAGTATGGAAATAGGCGTTTGCCAAAAAAATCAAAGCTGGTATTTTTGTTGGGAAATATTGAAAATGAAATGGCGGCTAATATCAGCGAATTAAAAAATCTTGAAAGCAGCTTTATTAGCCGACATCGTGAATTTAAGAAATATATACTACTCGAACAAAAATAGCAGTTATGAGTTACTAGTGATATTAGACAATTTTAATTTGGCAATTTTATAATTCTTTCTGAGATGCAATGTCTAGATATACGACACAAATATGGTAATTTTTAAGGTTTAAAAGTGTTTGAATGTGGCCATATTGACCGACATTTTAAATTTTAACAAACAAAATTGGCAGGTGTGTGTTTATACTGGTCAAACACGTAATTCATACTTTAATTTAGATTTTTATTATTAAGTGAGATGACATATCCAGTTTAAGGCAATTTTCTGGAGTTCAAAAGATTCTTGATGGGAGGGGAAGAGAAATAGTCTGGTTGCATTAATTTAAGACAGCAATCATACAAACAAGAATAGATATGATTTTATTGTGTTCAAGACATACAGGTTACTTAAATCTTTATATTATATTTTATTTTTTGATTATACAAATAAATATTCCAGTATACATCGTTTTTAGTTTACAGATCGTGGAGCGGCCATATTGGCTGCCATCTTGGATCCGAGCAAGATCATAATACAAATGTGATCGACAAGGAGTTCACAATGCCTCGGAACAAGCATTTTGTGTTTTCTTGTGTTTTTCTTACTGGCGAATCCCCAATGTTACATAACTTACATAAAAATGGTAGAGGGACAATTTTTGAATTTTTTAAATAGCTAATCGTTTTCTACGCCGTTTTTTCTGATATAGAGACATCGATTAGAAATTTATGTCGGGTGGGTGGGGCACGAGACACACGTCTACCCCACTAATTCTATAACTCTAATATTGTGATATAAGAGTCTGCACTTGCACATAAGCCCAATCAAGTACCGTGGGATAAAACCTGGCGTTTGTGTATATGTAGAAGCAATAATGCGTATTGCAAGGCGATATTTAATACTGTGCTAACATTAATGGTTAACCTTAAATGGCGGGGTTTTTTTTGTTTTATCTGGAATGAAATGGATGCTGGGAGGGACTCACATTTTAGGACGACAATGAGAAAGATCGGCCACTTCATATGATATCAAAATCGTACTACTTCCGAGACCCCCTTCTACCCACTAAACTATAACCCTACTATTGATATGAGAGCCTGTCTGGCACTTGCACATATTAAGCCCCATCAAGTACCGGGAAACACACTTGCGGTTTTTTATGATTGTAGAAGCAATAATGCGTATGAAAACCCTTATTCAATACTGTGCTAACATAATGGTGAACATTAAAACGGGTTTGTTGTTAATTTGGGAATGAAAGGATGGAGGCTCAAATCAGACGACAATGAGAAAAATACGGCCTTCATCTGATATCAAAATCGAGATACTTCGTGGTAAATCAGGGGGGTCCCAAAGGACGATCGGAAACAAACCTTAAGACACTATCAGTGCACCCGAACCAAACCTCTCTATGAAGCCTGTATAGAAGATTCTAGTGACAAGTCACCGACGCTAGTCACCGATGCAATTCGCGCATGGTAGTACATTTGGGGACTGACCTAAGTATAAACACAATCGAATGCAGTAAATATGTGTGTACTTGTACGTGTCATGCAAACCATGCTTGACCGCGCCCACAAAACCCGTTCCGCGCATATAAATTATGACAGCAAGCCAATAATCCCATTGCATTTCAGCAGTTCAAACTTGGTTCCACTGCGGAAAATAGCCATGCATATTGCAATTGTCACCTTATTAAATTAAAGTACTGGCAATGATGACACTGTGGGATCAGGAATGATCTAAGTAATACCGACACAGATAGTACATCTCACTAGTCACATTATTTCGCGCATAATCTACGATTATTTAGGAGGACTTTTTCACCCTCAATTTCCGGGATTGGAACTCAGGGCACCGTTACTAACATAAAAACAACCCACAACATTCAACAACGGAAAGTTCTTATTTAATTCTGTTTTCAGCTTCCGATACCGAGACCATACAGGATTTTCCCTTATCATTGCGCATATAATTGTGAGGTTTAAAAAGTCTCTCGAACGTCTGAACACACGTTGCAGAATTTCCAAGATATCCCCAAGCGCTATCAAAATTATGACGTCACCATTCAGAATGAGAGTATGAGCGGCGCTCTTCATTGTAAAAAATTGGGTATTGGAAGAGGTGTGCGTGCAGTGATTCACCCACAAGGGTCAAATATGGAAATTTGCACGAATAGCTTAAGGCTGATCAGAGATTTCGATATATATTTGTGTAGGTAAATAGTCAACTAGAAAACTAAAGATACTAACCTAAAATGCTTAATAGCATTAGCAAAAGGTAGAGATGAATCGGATTTTTCGTTTTCATGTTATTGCTTGGGACACGAGGTGTATTTGACTATGGGTACCATATAGAGTGGACAAAACGAGAGGACTTTAACACTTGTTAAGAACACTTCAAAACTTAAATAATTTCTGATGATGACTTTCCAAAGTAGTAGCTTAAGCATGCTAATTTGCATAAACAAATGGCCGCCCATCAAGGTGCTCCATAAAACTTGTTCCATACCCTGTCTTGTAGAAGGATTATTTGGTAAACAAAATTTTAACGGCGATGTTTGATAATGGACAACCACCAGAAGTCCAAATTAAAATACATTTTAAATAAACCTCATTTGCTCAATCAAAATGGCCGCCATTTCGTAAATTTTGAGAATATTTGACTTTTTCAACATTCAGGATCATATGGATGAATTCACTGCCTCTAAGTTATAAT
>JAMKCH010015808.1:0-94452 GCA_023653785.1 Ophioderma brevispina
CCAAATAAATTATTTTCAAAATTAGATATGTAGCAAAAGTAAAGATTATGACGTTTAAGGTGCTATAATGGAAGATCCCTTTGGGATATCGTGAAGTATATAATGAGTTTATTGGACAAAAAATGTATCAAAAACTTTCGGCCATAATAATGTAAAATTACCATACCCCTTGTTTTACTAACCTTAACATTTATTTACCTTACTGCATAATAATGTACGTATCCATACCCCTTGTGTTGTGAAGTAAGGGAAGTTAAATGTAAGGTTCGTATAAAAAATATATAGAGGCTCGGAGAAACTGGCGGACACAACCAGGGTAAATTTTTTACTCACCCTTATTAGTTACCCTCTATACTTTTTTACAAAATGTAAACACCCAAATTGTTTCAAAATTTGTAGAAGTGATTTGCACTGATAGAAACACATTCCTACAAATTATGTATGATGCAGGCCCTCCACCAAGCCCCAAGACTGGAATTCAAAACATTGCGTGCTGTGCATTGAAGTTTAAGGATGTAATAAATAGATTGAATTCAATAAACCGTGTAGGCCCCATCCGATGGTCTGTGGTGTGCTGGTACTTGGTACTATAGATATAAATGATTTATTGATTTTTAGCCACTATTCATGCTATAATTCCTTCCCATTAGAATGCTGACCTAGGAATTAGTAGAATAGGAGTGATACACTGCAAACACTACGTGAATCAAAAGATTTGTGCAAGAAAGATGATCTTGAACCTTAATGCAATCACTATATCATAGATTTGTTGTTTATAAACAACACATGTAATCTATTTTCAGGTGTTGAAACAAATGAAAGAAATCGACTGAAAAATACGCTAGATATGGCGGGTTTTGTAAGCACCCCTTTTTCTCCAGTCATAGGCTTACACACACATTAAACTTGCGTTTGCGAGAATGTACCTAATATCACGATGCCTTTGTCAACTTAATAAATGTACATTGAATCAACAAAGACAAACCACGGTCCTCTCGCATGAGATTTACCACGGACCACAGGGGATGGTTTTACGTGGATAACAAGTGAAGCAAACTAATAAGTATTCTTCAGTCGTTTTAAGAGTGAGTTGGTTTTGTTAGAATCATGCATAAGGCCCACCACTTCTAAATATTAAAAAATACTTTGGGTATGAAGGCGACACTAGTCCCTCATATATCAAACGTTTGTTTTGTTTTTTTGGGGTTTTTTTTTTTTTTTGTATTTGGTTTTTTGGCACATTTTCGTAACCATATTCTGAATCAGCATTTAAACATGCCCTCAAAGGAGATATAAACAATCCTGGCCAGGCCAATAGTTTTTAGATAACCGTTAAAGAAGAAAGTATCCTTGGTCCGCTGATCTTTCTTTGTTATGTCAATGACTTGGGCAGAAGTGCAAACTCTGACAACAGTGCTCTCTTGGTTCCTAGCAATGACCGAGAGTGCGTGGCTGTAAGTTTAACACTTAATAAGTGCCCAAGGTGAGGGTTCCATGGGACTCAACATTGAATTTTTTGCGAGTCTCTTTTACGCAGTTACAATGTTCTGGTTTTTTTTGTTACAAACCTTTTCCTGTACCAAAAAATTGATCCGTCCACGGATCATTAGCATAATTATTTTAGGTCCCTGGGAAGCCCCTCCTTGGGCACTGACGGGAGTGAAAAAAACTCAAGATATATTGCAATTAAACAATCAAAGGTAATAAATTTTGGGTTGATTATATTTGCTTAGATATATACCTTGTGAGGCAATGAAATGAATAATTATAAACCACTTAAATCAAATAAACTTATAATGTCTGCTAAATAGCATCAAATTTATTGATCATGACCGTGGGTCTTAAACTGTGTAAGTCTATGGGAGCAAGACCAAGGAAATTTAAATTTATGAGAAAAAAAGACAAGATGGTATTTAATACAATTGGGTCACATTTGCGTAATTATTTAAATTGCGTAGTAAAATTGTAGATATAATCAATTATTTAGGTTCAAAATCATATATCGAGTTGCCTGATGATGTGAATGTGCAAACCACTCTTTTTCGAAGAATGACATTTCAATGGGCAGTAGTCAGAGGTCAATGTTCGGGTTCGATTTTTACTTATTGGGATGTGTGTTCTTACATTGATCTCCATGTACTTGTGGGAGTTCATGATCAAACTCCCAAAAGTGATTTTTCTAGGTTGGGTCCCTAGGAACTCCCTCCTTGGGCACTAGCGTATTTTTTGTAGCTTTGGGGAATTATACGTGTTAAGAGTGTGGAGCTGCAATCCTGTAATCATTGGTTTGTGGACAACAAGTTGTCACTGCATTTACGCAAAACTGATTTGGCACCAAAATACCACTTGCTAAGTTCAATTCTTTCAAGGCTTCATGTGGTAGATTGACTATATTATAGTCTACTAAAGTTGCCTGGGACTCTGGATAAGAGCTTGAGAGGAGATTCTATAGCTCCGCTAAACCACACCACCCGCTTGTAGGACAGAGTAATAATAGAAACTTGCCTTTGGAACCAATGGATAGCTATTGGCCTCCTCTTTCCATTGACACCATGCCAATATGAATACCAACATGCCTAGCATTCATAATGGAATGACGTTAAAAAAATTGTATGTCAGCAAAACTGTCAATTTCCATAGACACACAGTGCAGTAAGAGAAAAATCTTTTTTTCACCCAAAAGTTAAGAAATCCTATTTTCATCAGTTTTGTATCTCTACATGAAGGGAATGACTAGTTTTAGATCGTTTCAGTGCTATATTAAAGCGGCACTGGCACATTTTCACAGAATATGAAATTTCTCCAATTTGCTCTCAAATACTAATCTAGGCCATTGGAAGAACAGAGATACATTTTACACATAAAACTAACATGCTCAAAAACAGATAGGGATATTAATAAGAGGTAAAAGACATCCAGGTAATTTGTAGGCTAACTTTTAAGTTTTCCATAACTTTAATCAACAAATGTGTATATTTACATGAAAATCATACACTCGTACCCTTGATATGAAAACCACAAAGGTCACAGACCAGTGAAACAGGGCACATACCGTGGGAAACATGCATACGGCGTGCGTTTTCTTGTGTTAAACGCCATTTCCGTCGTCTGCTGAATTAATGTCGCCGGCGACATTAATCATAAGATCGTCCTGTTTATCCATAAGGACGCTGATTTGGTCTTAATCATTTCAGGTGAGGGCTAATGTACATAAAAGCTTTACAACCAATTTTTCAAAAATATCGATTTTGAAAAATCTTGAGGGCGCACTATTTTTCAAATGTGCCAGTGTCTCTTTAATGTTTTTGACTCAGTAAAATGGCAAATATCGTTTTTTCCAACCTATATTACGGTGTCCCACGGACGCCAATTTTGCATGAAAAATTTTAATTTTGCGCATGTATTTCTACTTTTGCAAAAAAAATTGTAGTTTTGGAAAAATATTTGCAACAATATTTTATAGTTTTGCAAAAATATTTTATAGTTTTGCAAAAATATTTCAGAGTTTTGCAAAAATATTTCAGAGTTTTGCAACAATATTTTAGATTTTTGCAAACTATTTTCAGAGTTTTGCAAAAATATTTCAGAGTTTTGCAAAAATATTTTATAGTTTTGCAAAAATATTTTATAGTTTTGCAAGAATATTTATAGTTTTGCAAAAATATTTTATAGTTTTGCAAGAATATTTTATAATTTTGCCAAAGGTATGTAATAGTTTTGCAATAATTATTTACTACTTTTGCGAAAATATATTACAGTTTTGCAAGAATATTTATAGTTTTGCCGCAAAATAAAGCAGAGTTTTGCAAAAATATTTCATGATTTTTGCAACAAAATTTATAATTTTGCGAGAAAATTTTCCGAATCGTATCGGAGACAGTCGCATCAATTTTCGGGCACTTCCGGAATCACGGAAAGAACCGAAATTGGAACCGGAGGCGAACTACGAGCTAAACTGCATGTTGAAGGATGTGGTGGCAGAATACTGAATTCAACCCGCATTTCCTCATATTCCAAATTCCCATAGCGTTACGGAACTGTAGTTCAAGACTAGAGAGCAACCTCGGGCAAATAATACGATGACTATAGAGTACTGAACATGTTCGTCATCAATTTTAATAATTTTTGCATTGTCAGCATTTTTCATGACAATTTTTGGTAGAACAGCTGCAAAAAAACCCGCACAGCAAACCAATTTAACACTGAAATGATTTGTTCATGGCGGCCCGAGATATGACTGCATGATACCATAATTACCCCGATTGAAATCAGTGTAAATTGGGGGCCTGGGTTCCACTGTTTGGGAACCAGGCCCAATTTACACGGAGTTCATAGAGGCTAATTATGTATTCATGCAGACAATCTCGGCCCCCCCCGTGACCTATTCCCACAAATTTGGGCGGTTGATGTTTTTCATCATCTCCACCAATACATGATAGCCAACGCTGTAATTCAAAACGTTTTTTTGTGACTTCAATGCTTTTGTACTCTATTAAAGGGCCATGGCCCATCGCTAATAGCCTCGTCCCCAGAACTCCAGATGTTACCGAAAGGTCAAAAATTTTGGTATCAGAAGAAACTACTATTTTTCTCATTTACCCCTGTGAAATCTTAGGGCTAAAGGAAGTTTGGTTTGGTATTTACTGAGCGAAAATTTGGCCCATTTTGGTCGGACCAATATTAATTTTACAGTACTCTATGGGGCTTACAAAATCACGTTTTACTCTCACCCAAACGGATTGAGATATCGGCGCGAAAACTTTACAGATGGGATTTTGGGGTGAAGGCCATTCAATCAAGATGAAAACTTCATACTTAATCGGGCCATCCCCTTTATATTATTACAGTAACAGGCATTCTGTTTTCTGAAGTTCTGGTATACTAGTGACTGAATTGTTCATACCTACTTTCCCCATCGTCCATTCGGTTACTTCTGCTTAAATGTGCCTGGTGAGGCAATGCCACACGCCAGAATGCCCAGTGGTGGTGAGGCGCCACAGATTGGGGATTGGACCTGGGGAGGAAACATAGATCGTAGTTCGCCTCCGGTCCCAATTTCGGTTCTTTCCGTGATTTCGGAAGTGCCCGAAAATTTGATGCGACTGTCTCTGATACTATTCCCGGAAAAATGTTCTCGCAAATTTAGAATTTATGTGCCAAATCATGAAATATTTTTGCAAAACTATAAACTATTGTTGCAACATAGTTCCAAAACTACAAGTTTTTTGACAAAGTAGAAATACATGCGCAAAATTAAAAGTTTCATGCAAAGAATTGGCGTACGTGGACATCGTACTATATCCACCCAGATTAATAAATATCCATCCATTCACAATGTTCATACTTTATATTATCATAGTGGACGCCAAGATGGGAATACTTGTACTTAAAACGCATTTGAACCATTATGGGCGAACCCGGCTTTACTAAAGGTTGGAACCTTAGGCAAATAAAACTTTTTCAATCCTCATAAGACAGACGAACGCGTCAGTACATTAAAGACAATTGACTTCGATTTCATTTTTCCTGCAATAACATTTCCCCATTGAACAGTTGAAGGGGGCACCAGTCCGAAAACTTGGACCCATCATTTTCTGGACAGTTAAGGCCATATTGTGAACACCACCCAAACAGAACAAAAGCAATTTGATGCATGGAATCCTACGGGATACACACCAAACAACATATAACCCTCGTCATACATTAAATCGTAAATACCAGTTTATGTTTATTTTATTTTAATACTCGATTGAGGCTTTGTTAATTCACCGATAAGAGATTGGTCCATGGTTTTTATTGCATTGTGATCATTGTTTTAAAGGGGCGCACTGGCATGAAAAAAATATACATTAACTTACTTCACAATATTTGAAAAACGTTTTGGTGTCTGTAAAACAGTAAAACAGCAAGAGTTGTGGCAGTTCGTGGCAATTCCTGACACGAAATTCAAGTGTTGACATTCCTGGTCAAGAATTTACAGTGTTATCGGCACGACTTGTAGTACCCGTACCCATACACGTACCCGTACCCATACCCGGGTACAAAATTGCTACCCGTAACCGTTACCCATACCATATAGTCTCGGACCCATACCCGTACCCGTACCCATGACTTTATCACATTGCTGGAACCCGGACCGTACCCGTACCCATGCGTTTGGACCCAGACCCGTACCGGTACCCATGGTCTCGGACCCATACCGTACCCATACACATGGTCTTGGACCGTACCCATACCCACGGTTTCGGACCCATACCGATTACATATGGTCTCCAGAACCGTATCCGTCCCTCCCTACCCATGTCTGGTAACCATTACCAGTTTCCCTGTTGTTGTTGCCATACTTTTACCTGTACCCTATGGAAAATTAAAAAAACAAAACTAACTGGCCGTATTCTTTGTTTAATGGATATTAATGGAGGTAATTGTGTTTTTACTTAGATGAATCACATATCGGGTTCCCTAAAAAATATTTTTTGCACTGAATGTTAAGCTCCCCATATGGAAGGACTAAGCTAGAATTAGTTCTTTGGTAACAAAAAAAATTAAATTTCAAAAAATTTTGTGCTTTGAAGCAAATAGAAATGTTTTATATTAAAATACTATAAGAACTCTAATTAACCTTTTGTTTTCACTTTCACCTTTGATATACATTTCTGTAGCCAAATACACAAAAAATCAAAAAATTTTTTAGTTTTTTGCTTTTTTTAATTTTTCAAAACTTGTTCAAAACTATTTTCAGGGTCTATCTACGTTTGTCACATAATATAAAGCTACACCATGGATATTATTAGTATGCATATCAAGTACCTATGCACCACCAGAGGATGCCTTAGGCTTTACCAATTATTGCAATGTTCGAGTCATAAACTGTCCCCAATATTGAAAAATGCACTTAACCCATAGGGGACACTTACATGTACGAAAAAAACTAATTGGATAGTGACATATCTTGAAAAGTACTGATTTCTTCTTTTCTGCCACTTTTTTCAGTTGCCTAAAAATACTAAGGATTCCACAGACTTACCCTTATTCTTATAGCTTATTTCCTGCAAATTTTCAAATCCAATTATTGACTCTTTCAAGTGGATGCACTGATAGGGTCTTGAGTTTTGGAACTCTTGCAATTATATGTACCAGGTATAGTACTCAAAGGCCTGTACCCGTACCCAAAGACTAGTACCCATACATGGCACTGCTCCCGTACCCGTACCCATGGGTTTGTCGTAAGCGGGAACCCTACCCATACCCATACCCATGGGTTGGATCGTACCCGTACCCATACTCGTACCCGTACCCAAGGTCTTGGACCCGTACCCATACACGTACCCGTGGTCTGGGACCCGGACCCGTACCCGTACTCATACCCATGGGCTTGGACTCGTACCCGTACCCATACCCATGGTCTTGGACTCGGACCCGTACCCATACACGTACCCAGTGATCCCTACCCACACTACAAGTCTGATTTGGCATATTTTTGACACAATTCAAAAGCATTCGGACTGGGATTTCAACCTTGTACTTCAGGCGTGTAGTAAGATATTGACCTGACAATTGAAATGTGGATTAGCCGATTAGCACATATAACAAAAGCAATGGTTTGGCGAGCTGATGACTGCATGCTTCCTGGTTTAATAAAATGCCGGCAGTTTGATAAAATGCTGGCGTGGTAACAGCATACCTTGCTGAGAAGTGAAGCTTACAAGGAAATAATACAATTGAGCAAAACAACTCGACGCTGATAGTTTCCGCCATTTTGGTATTTGTATCTAGCACAAGTGATATCATTACAAAGCCAATTTCATTATCTTTAATTTGCTGCAAAGATAATTCCAATCGAGTAAGTATAGGCGAGCTATAATCCTTTGATCAGTAGTCTCTTTTTAAACCCCTATCCACTGGTTCCCATTACTGATGCACGCGCTAACTAAGCACATGATTCCCAAAAATGATGATAGGGATGTCCATGTTTATGTCAAATATAGTGGTATCTTAAAAGTTTAAAAGACAGTGAATTTTTTAATTATTTGAAACACTTCTTTTTCAAGATGTGCATATTTTGGTCTACAAATATAGACAATATACATCACGCAAAAGGTCACCGAGTCTCTGTTCCTTCATTATGGTCTGATTCATTCAACTCCCTTACTGATCCATGTATAAATGTATTTTTCAAATTATTTTTTGAGTGAGTGATGAGGCGTAGAACCATTAGAAGGAGTCGATGCGTAAATTGTGACTGAATTTTGTGGTGTTAACTGGCCTTCACATTTATTATGCAGTCAATGAATAGCCAGAATTTTCTTCTGGGACACTCGATTTGTTTTGCTGAACGCGATCATTTCAATGTGAATCGTGGACACCCAGAGCGCAAAAAAGCGTATTGATTCGGTCTGTGCTCGGTCTGTTCCTAACTGATGTTGACTGATCTTTGCAGCAAATTAAAAATAATAAACTAAGCTTTCACATGATACCACATATGTTAGATATGTGTTACTTAAAAATTCAAAATGGCGGACACAACCAGGGTAATTTTTTTACTCACTCACTCACTTTACTTCTACCTTTGTTTACAAAATGTAAACACCCAAATTGTTTAAAAAATTGTAGAAGTGATTTGCACTGATAGAAAAACACATTCATACATGACGTATGATGCAGCCCTCCACCAAGCCCCAAGACTGGAATTCAAAACATGCAGTGCTGTGGGGCATGAAGTTTTAAGCTGTCATCATTTAGATTGAATTCAATAAACCGTGTAGGCCCCATCCAGATGTTTCTGGTGTGTGCTGGTACTTTACTATAGAATAAAATGATTCTTGATTTTTATCCCCTATTCATGCCTATAATTTCCGTCCCCTTATAATTTCTGACCTAGTTAATTAGTCTAATAGAAAGAGGAGTGATACACTGTCAAACACCTACGTGAAGTCAAAGATGTTGTGCAAGGATTAAAGATGATCTTGACCTTAATTGCAATCACTAATCATAGATTTGTTGTTTTTCTAAAAACACATGTAATATACTTTCAGGTGTGGAAAAATGAAAGAAATCGACTGAAAATACGCTAGTATGGCGGGTTGTAAGCACACCCCTTTTTTTCCTCCATTCCTATGGGAATTTACACACACTTAAACTTGCGTTTGTGAGAATAGTGTGGGTTGGTGTGTCAATGAAACGGTTCCCGTAGGATTTGTGCTAAGTTGATGTTCTTGCTGTTTTTCCATTCGTAGGACCAGAAAGTCAAAAAGGATGGGGTGCACATTTTCGGACTGCTGCCCCCTTCCTCAGGGGGGAAATGTTACTACGGGAAAAATTTAAAATCAAGCCCAATTGTGTTTTAATGTACATTAATGTTCTCTCTCCTTATAAGGATTAAAAAAAGTATATATTTGCCTAGGTTCAACCCTTTAAAGCTTAGGGAGAGAGCTATAGCCCCATTTGTTCAAGGTCATCTGGGGTTAAATCTACCAATGCTCATTTTGTTGCAACTGGTGTAAGTTGTTTGTATTGTCTCCAGGATCCAAAAATTGTATTATTTTGCAGTGTGTGACATTTGGTTGGCAATTACTTAGCAAAATGTCGCAAGGGTCTACATGGTCTATGTGGGGGTCACCAGAACTTTGTTTTGTTTCCCTGGATGTCGCTATGGTGATATCAAAAAATCAATATTATTAAAATGGCAATTTTCTGTTTCAGTATGACACAAGGAATCATTTGTGTACAACCCACTTTCAACAACATCGTAGCATTTACCCCCAGGGTGACCTTTGCACCATAATGGCTATACCGCTTTAACTAAATGGTCGGAACCTATGGCAAATTATACTTTTTCTAATGCTTATGAGGAGACGAACGCGTTAGTGCACATTAAAACACAATTTGACTCGATTTTAAATTTTCCCTGTACTAACATTACCCCCCTTGCAGGAGGGGGCATCAGTCCGAAATTTGCACCCCATCATTTTGTGAAGTTTAGGTCCTATTAAACCAACAGCAAACAAAATCAATTTTATGCATGAAATCCTACGGGAATACACACCAACCCACACTAGATGTAACAATATCATGATGCCTTTGTCCACTAATAAATGTTCCATTTTCTTGAATATTTCAACTGCGGATTAATCAATGAATCTATTTTTTACACCAATTGTGTGTGTGTCAAGTTGATTATGACAACTCAAACAGCAATTCACCTGTTGCAGAGCACAGACAACAAGATCTTCTCATTGTTTAGATTTGCTAAGAGTTTAGCCCCTTATGGCATAGCCTTGTTTCTATACCTGGATTACAGTAATGATGATTGTTGAGAACCCTTTTCATTCATCAGGATTAATTGAGTGAGATTTGCTGTGGAGTATCCCTTTTGAGATCGCAAGGGTCATCATTACTCTCATATGCTATAAACCCATACACCCCGTACATTACGCAATATATTGCTTAACTACCTCCCATTGGAATGGAGATAACGCGGTGTGCTGTGCTTACAAAATTTGTCATATTGGCTTATTTTTCAGTTGATTCTTTCCATTTTTTCAATACTTGGAAGTATTTAAGATCTTTATTAAAAACACAAACATCTATGTTCAGTTAATTTTATCAAGGTCAAAGGTCATCTGCAATCCTTGACAATTTTTCTTCACGTATTATAGAATCTGACTTTCAATCCAACCCAAGGTCGCTTTCCCGATATATTTAGGCAGAGTTTGATTTATTTTATCTTCCTTCGCTTTTTTATTATTTTCTAGTTCTATTTTATTGACACCATATAACACCATACGAACTTTGATTGGTAAGGCACTATCATGATTTGCTAAATCAATGCCAATCGATGATTTGCATGTCTGTACCAATTATCACTATCCTATAACTCTGCAAGTGCTAGACGACAGCCACCTAATTAGGACAAAATCTAATATTTTAGTCATTGTCACTTACTGTCTTTGTGTCATTGACACTTACTGCCACACGTAATTGAATGGAGATTCCAATCTTTGAGCAATGCACTTTTGTTCCTTTTCAGTTTCAATAAATACCTTATGAGAATCCTACATACTTCTTCACTTTTAACCTATTCTAGCAACTCTCAAATATCTGGACTATTTCGGTTAAATCACTGAATGCATTTAAGATCATCTGGGTGGTATGAAGGAAAGCAAATGATTGTATATCCGTATTGTTTTCGTTTTCATATGGTAATGTGAAAATACAAATTGTTTGTCATTCATAAAAGTTTTGACGCAAACGCACAATAATGAATTTCAGGATTCTAAGCATCACACAAAAAACGAATCCTGATGATGGATATGTTCAATTCTTTTTTTTTTTTATAATGATTTTCATATGATGATGACGACTAGTCGGTGCATTGTATATTTAAGCTTACTTATCGGATTTTCGTGAACATCAGAATTCTGCACATTCTTAATTTACTCTGTACAGTGTAAATTATAATGACCCGAAATTGGGTATACTTTGGCGTTACAAATCAACATTTTCTCATGTGCAGACACTGCTGAATTTGGTACGAGATGAACACATGCATGAACATTGACAATGTCACTTTTCACTAAATATTCTTTCGCATGGTCAAGTCCACGATTCTAAATTTACACTTTTGCGTAGCGAATAAACAACGGACGAGGACGAGGTCGTAATGTGGGTCATGGAAAACACCCATGACCGATCAACACTAAAGCACCCAAATTGGTTCGTGGTTTGCACTCCGCAAGTTGCTATGTTAATGGGGCTTGACCGCCACCGCCTGGTGCGACCGCAAAACACGTGATCTCACATGTGATGTGCTCTATTCTTCGTGACGTCACGGGTCTATTAAATAAAATCATAAAATTATCCTTTTTGTCTCAGATGTATGCGGTTTCGTGTATTTTTCAGCGTTTCCAACCCTGTTGAAACCATTCTAAGGCGTTCCATGCGATACAATGTCAAAATGTTGGCTACATCATAGATATCTGGGGCATTTTAGATCATTACCTGGTATTTTACTAAAAAGTAATTGAGAGAGTTCCGTCAAAGCCTAGTCGTGTGCTGCGCCACCTACGGTGGTTCCGGGAACAATTGCGTTAGTAGTTAAGAGGACCTACAAAGCGAAAGCCACAAATTACCTAAACCAATTACCAATTCATCTCGACAAAGCCAGGCGCTCGATATCTTTTGTTGTGCATACCCCGCGACGGCTGTGATCTTATCTCTTTATCTCTATGCAGTACTAGCGATGTAAACTGTCCACAAAACTTTGTAGTTTCACCGGGTGTTGTGACCCCGTGCTGTAGGGGTCTTTGGAACACGCGTAGTACACTCAGTTTCATGGTTTTATTGAAAGTTGATGCCACCAAATAGAGGAGTCATTCCTTCAGAAAATGCCGAAAACCGCATAAAAATCCGTTGTTTCTTTATAGAAGCTACGACTGGAGAAAATAAGTTTGCATTTTGGGTGAAATTGTGACCCGTAATTGTTAATCATCTTATGAAAATGATTTCAAAATGTTCCGACCACTTCCGACTCTTAAGATTTGGTGGTATGAAAGTTCAATGTACCTTGTGACAAAATGTAATATCTGAATTTGTGCCCAACCATGCCCCTTCATGTACTTTCAGATCAAAACCCAACAAGTTATAGTAGTTTTTAACTTCCGGTTAATAATTAAGAAGTCGGTTGAAGAATTAAGAATTCGTTTTATTAAATTTCAGTGTACATTGTAGCAAAATGTCATGTCTGAATTTGTGCCCAAGTGTGCCCTTCATGTAATTTAGCTGAAAAACACACCACTATCTGGTAGCCGACGCGTGTTTGGTATCACGAATGATGGTTAATATGAGAGTCCTGTCCCAACTCTGTGTCCCTTGGAGCATATTTTCAACTCGTCTCCTAGTGGCGCTATTCATGATAATGTGTACGAGTACGAGTATCGAGTACGAATACTCGTACTCGAGTGCGAGTGCAATTTATGGGGGACTCGTACTTGTACTCAGGCAGAAGTACCCATATACTTATTCAAGTACTCGTGGTTTAAAATTTTGCTGCACTCATACTCGTACTCAGGACCAAATACTCGAACTGAAAAGTTCTCACATTATAACAAAAATAAGTGAGACTGATAGAAAAGAAAATTCACAAGAAATCAAAATCTTCAACAAAACATGTGATTTTGACAAACATTTGTTAGGTAAAAAATGATTTCTATGATTCAGACAAATGTAAATAAAAAATAAGTAAATGCTGTTACCAACTGCTTCTCCACAAAAATAGCCTGTGTAGGTAAACTGTATACTAGAGTGTGGGCCTGACGTTTCGATCCTAGCAGGATCTTCATCAAAGGCAAACTGACAAAACAACAGAGAAGACAAACCATATATACAAACAAGGAACAAAAGACAGGAACCATGCACAGGGAGGGGTAAAGGGGAGAGAAAGCTGAAAAAAGAGAACAATGGAAATTAATGAACAAAGATAAGTGACGAATACCAAGAAATCAGTGGGGCATGGAGAAGTGGAGGACGGAGGAGTGATGGGCAAAGGGACTGGGAGAGCCTGCTGAAAAAAGACAATAAGAGTTAATGAACAAGGGGATGGGAGATAATGACCAGGAAATCAGTAGGGCATGGACAGGGTAAAGCTGAAAGAGAACAATGGGACATAGAGTAGTTGAGGAGGGAAGACATGATGATCAAAGGATGGGGCAATGAAGACCGGGAATTGAGAAACATGAAAGAGAGAGAAAAAAAGGGGGGAAAAGTGAAAAATGAATGGGAATACACATAACAAAACAAAGCATAATATAACATATAAATATTTAAAATTTTGTTTTTGTTTGATAGAGGATCAAATGGAAATAGTCACATAAATTGCAAAGGTGATATAAGTCGAGATGCATACTCCCTTTCCATGACAACTTAAAGAAGCAAACCCCATTTTATCCAACCCAGTGTGCTTCCTTTTGTCCTAGGTTCAAACCATCGTATAATCCTACCATGGAGATGGTTAGTTTGTCAGTGGAACATGATCAACTTTGACCATTTTATTACAAGTTTACAAAACTTGAAGACTTGTTACGAGCCTATATATTTAACGACCGTGGTTCAAACCAAATTTAAAATCACCTTAGGCCAGTTTTATATTTAAAATGGCACATCACTAAATTTTCACCTATGGTCCCAGTTATGATAAAGATTAAATTAGATTTCAAGTTAAAACCTTGAAATACAATTAAAAAATAGTGCCATATTTTATAGAATCTGTACTGGAATAAAACTAATTTCTCAAAACTGCATGCAATTAAACATTAATTAATGTAATGCGGCAGTGTGGGAAATGTGGCAGTAAATAGAACACTTGATTTAGGTTTCACCACGCATATTTTATATTAAAAGAAATGTCGCTTAGGGTGTGTTCAGACATATTTGTGGCTATTGTTGGGATACATTTTTCAATTTTAAAGAAAAAGCCTGGGCAAAATAATTTGGGGCAAGATTCACCACAGTTTCCAAAATCTGAAAGCGAAATGTTATTCCTAACATATCATTTTGCATATTAGCTAATACATTGTTTGAATTTAATGATGCCAAACATAGACATGCAAGTACGAGTATGACCTTCTGAAAATGACGCACATACATGTAAGTTAGTTGCAAGCTCGTTCCAAGCTTGTTGTCACAAGCACATGTCAAGCTCGTTGCAACACTATGTAAACTTTATTACTATCACTTTATGAGCTATTACGATCATTTTATCACTTTCGTATTTTGAACAGAACGAGCACTTACGAGCTCCCAATGTGAGCACACCAGCCTGTGCCAGCTCACATATTAAAGAGCTCGTATGTGCTTACGCGAGCTTGCCGTGAGCTAAGCTGCATGCTGACAAGCACCTACATATTTATGTCAACTTGGCGAGAAAATTATGCTGCTATCTGATGACACTTAAACGTTCCGTAACAATCGCATAAACGTTTCATACTATATAGTTGGGTCATTTGGAGCAATTCCGTGACCGTGGAGAGCAGAGCATCATTTCTCAGTGGATTTGTGTTCTAAGCAGGTTAATGAACAAATATATCGGGGGTACCCCTCGTGAAAGTGTGGGCGGAACCCAGGAGGGGGTAAATTCTTAGGGTCAACAATTAAAAATTGTTGGATTGCTGTAAAAAGGTAACCAAAGTGTTCGTCTTGTTCCAAGGATTAAAAAAGGTATAGTTTGTACTACCTACAAGGTATGGTTACGGAGGTATAAGACAAATCTCGTCAAAGGTAATCACCAAAGGTTAAATATTATTATTGCACCGATCTCAATTTGTTGAACTTTCCACAGGGATTGCAACAATAGTAGCTGGCACTCTCATTTGTATTTGTTTATCGCGATAAATGACAAACTAGGTCAATCCCATTGTCCTCTATTGATTTTAAAACTATGTTAGACGATGCAAAATGTTTTTGTTGCAGTCTTTGAGGAAAGATGAACAATTTCAGGCCATTTTTAAAGAAATCGGAGCAATATTAAAGATTTAACCTTTTGTGATGACCTTTGACATTTGACGGTTTTTGGCTTATATCTCCATAACCATATGTTGTAAGTAGTACAAACTATACCTGTTTTTAATCCTTGTAACAAGACGAACACTTTGGTTACGTTTAGAGCAATCCAAGCATTTTTCATTTATGATCTCTGTATAATGAATTTATCCCCTCCTGGATTCCGCCCACACTTTCACGAGGGGCACCACCGCTAAATTTGTTCATTAACTTCCATAGAAGACAAATCCACTGAGAATTGTTTTTCGAACGTGCGTCGCTTCAACGTACGTCACCTCAAATTTGTTTGTGAGTTTTTTCATACTGACAGATTTTGAATCCATGGTCAAGTTCTGCAATTTAAACTGTCAGTATTTACTATTTTTTCTGTGATAGCAATATCAATAATTTTATTTCATAGTTTTTGTGTAAGTCAAAATTTCAATCAATTAGTTATAACACACAAACCTTAGTAGGCCTATACGGCAAGATTTTTTCTGATTGTTGCAGAGGTAGTAGCATATCCCTACTTATATTACTTGTCAAAATTGTGTCGCCACTGCTTACAATTGCTCTAAAAATAAGAGAAATTTGGCAGAGGGTCAAACAGCTGTGTTTTATGTTTTACTAAATTCCAATGAAACATATTGTTTTATTGGCATCAGGGAACTATGCATAAAATTCCATTCCAAAACATGATGGATACCATAGTTGTGTCTGCTCTTTCTGGTACACACAAAGAAAGTATTTTCAATATTTCCAGAGGCGATATATCTAATTGATAAAAAAAAATGTGAGCCGAAATAATCCTTAGAGGTCCGGGGGTACCTGCCTTTCCGAGAGAATAACTTTTAACAATTTGTCAGGAATAAAAATTATGTACTGATTATTTTGCTTATTTTTAGGGGTTTTAACCCATTTTAATTGTTATTATTATTAGTTATTATTGTTATTAGTTATTATTATTAAAAGTTATTATTGTTATTAGTTATTATTCCGTTTTTGGAAAACAAAGGATATGTATATTAATTTATGCAAATTAAGGGTAATCCTCAAGAATAGCAAAGGATATGAATATTATTTAAGAGCTCATGGCCGAGTTTTACGACATTCGTGGAAAATAAAATACGGCTGAGGCGCAGCCGAAGCCGTGTTTTATTTTCCAAGAATGTCGTGAAAAACGAGGCCATTATCTTACTTAACGCACACCTCGGGTGTTACCCATTATTTTGAGTCTTCAAGCTTGTCGAGTACTAAAACTTGTTTTTCTTCTTTTTACGAATGTAGTGAAATACAATTAAGTTAAGACCCAAACGAAGAAAGAAAGATTGAAAGAAACTGTTTCTTCTACGAATGTAGTAATATAACAAACAAACCAATGGAGATGAATGCATAAGAAGAGTTTCAAGGGTCCTTAATAACTTAAGAAGTATTGGTATAAATTTCGCTATGGTTTTTTAAAATCTGGCCCTGAAATTGAGCAAACAAAATGCATTCGTTAGTGATGATAAAAGTTCAAAGCCAGTGTAGCTTCTGTGCTCACCCAGTCATTTCAGAGCCTCTTGATTCACACGGACAAGTTTTGTGGCAACTATATTTTGGTTTACAAGTTAAAACACCATGCCATTTTAAAATGTGCCGGTGAAACAGAGAATACAACAATTGATAGGATACATTGGTTTTTGACGAAAATGGGATTTATATAATTGATATTTACTTCTCCGGCCTCACTAACGCCGTTGTTGATTTATTTACAACGTTAAAACTCAATTGAAAGCAGTGAAACACAGAATTACTGTAATGGGATATAATACATTGATTTGCCCGAAATGGGATCAAAATGATGACATATTTACTTGTCCAATTTACGTTCATGTCTGGATATACTAAAGCTATAAGACGCTAATCACTGCATCAGAAAATTCGCGCAACCAAAAATTCAGGAGAGTGGGATTTATTTAACGTATCGTAGTTGATTGAACGAGCGAGTAAGCAAAGGGGAAATACCGTAACCACAAGAGATAAACGTGAAACCAGTGGGAATAATATACTGTTAATACTGATAAATATGACTTTTAAACGAGCGAATGTTAGAAGGTAGGTCTATCAATTCATAACCACTGTGTTGAGATTCACTACTATCACGCTGAAATCATTGTTTTATTACACTACTTTAACACTTCCAAAATGTTTAACACCAGTCACACACGAAGGTATATGGAGGTGAACACTTAAGAGTAATTTCAACATTTAGGCCTAATGGGTTAGAAACATACACATCAATTTTGATTATAAACATGTGATATGTTAATTTCAAACGAACGATTTAAAAAGTAAGGGAGATATCATTTACGCTAGGGGGAAGGGGGGGATGGATTTTTGAGGGAGAAAACGGAAAAAATTGTAAGCACGAGGGGAGTATGAAAATATCATCAAGGAGAGAGGAAGGAACATGGATTTTATCTGGTAAAATCACCTAATATCACGGAAAAGTGTGATTTTTTTGAAAACGAAGCGAGGGAGAAAAAAGTGATTTTTTTGCCGAAAAAATGAAATCCTCCCATTGCCCCTCCCCGCATTAATATTGACCGCTTAGGAAGGCACAAGTGTATAACTTTTTTACCTAGATAAGGAAAGTGAAACCAATCTCCAAATAACACTCCGTTAACTGGAGATAACGCTTCGTTAATGGAGGATAACAAAGCGGAAACCTCCAAAATAAGCGGCCTTTATCTGTAGGGTTAACCAAAGCTGAACCCCAAATAACGACCTTATTCTTAAGTAACAAAGTGATCTCGAGGATAGCGAGAGCTGAACCCAAATAAGGACCGTTATCTGGAGTTAACAAAACTGATCCGGGATAAGTCTCTACTCGAGCTAGGCCCTTTATCTCCAGATAAGAAAGTGCAAGCCCAAATACGCCCCCTTATCTGGCCGCCGTTAACAATCATATCTAGGGTTAGCAAAGCCTGAACCCTAAATACGGTCCCTTATCCGGTTACCCAAAGCTTGGAACCCAAAATACGGCGCTATCTAGGGTTAGAAAGACTGAACCCCAAATAACGGTTCCTTATATAGAGTTAAACAAAGCTTATCTAGAGGTTAACAAGCTGAACCCAAAATAAACGGTCCTTATCTTGAGTTAACACTCATTATCTAGGAAGTTAGCAAGAGGAACCCAAATACGGGCCCCTATCTCGAGATAACAAAGTGAACCCCAAATAACGACCTGTATTGGGGTTCAGGCTTTGTTAACCCCAGATATAAGGATACGTTATTGGGGTTTCAGATTTTATCCTTGAGTTAGAGCGTTATTTGGAGATAAGGGGCCTTTTCCCTAGATAAGGTTTCTTATTAGAGATAAGCTTTGTTAACACCCAGATAAGGGACGTTATTCGGTTCAGCTTTCTTTTCGAGCTAAGCTTTGTAACTAAGATAAGGACGTTATTTGCGGGTTTAGCTTGTTAACCCGTTATAGGGGACCGTTACTTTGGGCAGCTTGTTAACCAAGATAGGACCGTTATTCAGGGTTCAATTCTTTATCTCGAGGAAAGCTGTGTTTAACTTAAGAGGAACCGGTTATTGGGTTCAGCTTTGTTAACCCCCAGATAACGACGCGTTATTGGGGTCAGCTTTGTTCTCAGTTACGAAAGCGTTATTCAGTTAACGGAGTGGTTCTGGGGAAATAAGGCTTCCTTTATCTAGGGATAAGATAGAAAGTGATACACTTGGGCTTCCATAGCCTTATATCCAAATAAAAACACTTCCGTTAACTCGAGAGAACGCTTTCGTTAAAGAAGATAACAAAGCTGGAACCAAATAACGCACCTTTATCTAGGGCTTAACAAAGATGACCCAAAAACGCGCCTATCGTAAGGTCGCAAAAGCTTATCTCGAGATGACAGCGCTGACCCCAAACTCACGGACCTTATCTGGGGGTAACAAAGCTTATCTCGGCGATAAGGTCTCTTATCTCGAGTAAGGAACCTTATCTCCAGATAAGAAAGGTGAACCCAATAACGCACATTATCTGGAGGTAACAATCATTATCCTGGGTTAGCAAAGCTGAACCCTAACATAACGCGTCCTATCTGGGGTTAACAAAGGCTGAACCCCAAATAATGCGACTTATCTAGTGTTAAGAAAGCTGAACCCAATAACGGTCCTTATATAGACTTAACAAAGTTATCTAGAGATAACCCAAAGCTGAACCTGCAAAAGAACGGTCCTTATTGGTAAACACTCCTTATCTGGATTAACAAAGCTGAAAACCCCAAATAACGGGCCCTATTTGGACGTAACCAAAAAGCTGAACCCCAATAACGACCCTTGGGGTGGTTCCAGCTTTGTTAACCCGATAAGGATCTTATTTGGGTTAGACTTTGGTATCGTGAGTTAACTGGAAGCGTTGATTGGAGGAGAAGGGGCCTATCCCTACCTAAGGTTCTTATTAGAGAGGAGCTTTGGTAACCCAGATAAGGACCGTGTTCGTGGGGGTTTCAAGATTGTTCTTTTGTTATATAAGATAAGGACGTTATTGGGGTTCAGCGTATTGTTTAACCTTGATAAGGACGTTATTTGAGGTTCAGCTTTGTTAACCAAGATAAGGACCGTTATTTAGGGTTCCGCTTTCTTATCTCGAGATACGCTTTGTTAACTTAAAGATCGATTAGGTGGCCGTTATTGGGTTCCGACTCTTTGCTATCCCCAGATAAGACGCGTTCTTTGGGGTTCATCAGCTTTGTTCTTCCCGTTCACGAAGCGCTATCTCAATTTGTAAAGGGAGTGTTATTTGGGGATAAGGCTTCCTTATCTAGGGGTAAGAAGAACGTGATACCACATGTGCTTCCATAGAACCGCTCCCTAAAAGACGTAGATTTAAAACTCCTATTACCGGGTGTAAATGTTAATAAAAACGGTGTTTTTAAAAGTGTGTACACGAATCTATAAACAGTTTTGATTTATAGTGTTGTTTCCCATGCTTATATCGAATGTTGCACTGAGTATGATACTCTGACAATAAAAAGAGACCTCAAGCTGAAGTAAAATGTCTATAAGGCGACGCGAAAAAAAGAAAATCCGCATGTTTTACGGCGGCGGGACCTTCAAGTAGGGTCGGTTCGGTCGGGCGAATTTTCTTTTTTTCTTAAAAAAAAAAAAAAAAAAAAAAAAAACCCCCAAAATTGAAAAATCAAAGATAAAAAATGAAAGTAGAAAAAAACAAATTAAAACAACCCATTTCTGAAAACAAAATTAGCCCAAAAAGTTGATAAATTTGGGCTAATAAAAACAGGCTGATTTTACATGATTTTTGGAAAAACTAAAAAAAAAACTGCAAAAATGAAAATAGGGTCGAGTCGGGGCCCGTAAAACAGGGTTTTTTTATTTTCGTCGCCGCCCCTTACTCACACGTTAACAAGAACTCACGATTAAACCAAAAGGTAAGTGTTGTTGAGCGTCTTAGCTAAATTTAAAAAATCACCTAACAAACATAAAAATGTACAAACCCAAAACAAAATATTAAGATAACAAAAGATTTTGAATATGAAATAAAAATATTGGGAACTTAGGTATTGAGATGTTAAAATAATAACGTTCGCAATATAAATACGCAAGTGAATGAAAAATTTAAACGATGCGCGAGGTGTCAGTACTAAACCACAACAAAATTAAATTACAAAAATAAAGCCAGAAAATAAACTACAACATCAAAAACAAAAGAAAAATCCCACTTATGGCCTATACGCCCAATGTCAATAAAATTCATTTGACCACTCGCCCTTTTTATGTTAAATTTGACGAAGATTATGTATAGGGCTAAGATGCTTTCTGCGGAGTGTAATAATAGTAACCAATAATAATTTATAAGGTCATTACTTTCGTAATACTTTTATCTTCTTGATTTTACTTAAAGCAAACCTAAACCAAAGAGGTTCTATATAGATAGAGAGGTAAGGCGTAGTATTCTTTAGAAATTCATCGGTTCGCATGTTTTTGCGACCACAAAGAAAGCATAGGTACCAAACAATAGGAATCAATGGCTTCTGCCTCCGCTCTTCCCATGCCTGTGGGTGCGCTTGCATAATAATAACGGTAGTGGCTACAAATGGTGTAATGTGGTAGAGGCTGGCCAGGTGTAACAATAGTGCACCTGGATCAATGTGCTCAGATACTCTTTATTTCCCATAATGCAATGCGCGCTTAGGTGAACAAGATGTATTCATTGAGGCGGTTTATTTAAATCAGACGACTGACGTGTCATTTCATTCAGTTGGGTGGCCTGGGGTATGACAAAATTAACCACACAATAGCACACAACATCCAACAAATGATATTTTGCCGGATTGATTGTATCGCATTGTAGACATTATGTGTTATACAAGCACCCAAAAATAATATTCCGTGCAATATTTCAAAATGGCAGCGCCCAGAACGGACGAATGGTTTTGAATGGGCTTCACCCCCCTTGCCTATAAAACATCATGGAATTGTTTTGTTGTTCACCCAGTGGTTTGTCCGGAATGGAAGACTTTAATAAAAACTCTCATTCGTACATTTACGAATGGAGGTTATTGTTCTAACTTACATTCGTACAAAATAATGAGCGTCAAAACAATGCCGTGACGTCATAGGTGTGGCGTTTGGTAAATCATTTAAAGAATAATAATAATATAATATTATATTGATAACGTGTTAAAGGTTACACTCACCGGGATTTTTGCTAAACCTGGGTAAACAAATGGAAAATAACTAAATAAACAAAGGTGTTTATTTTTTGGCATGTAATTGTTTTAGAGTAATATACGCTTGTTGATAAACAAAAGGTTAGGGGAAATGAAAACACAAAACTACGAAAGGGATGAGCATACAAATGAAATTTGCAAATAGTGGGGGGGATACTAGAGACGAAGAAGAAAAATGGAAAGTTAGCTGGGGTCACGTTGCGGCAAATCAGCTAGAAAATGAATCAATTGCCTAAACATGTCTGTTAATTAAGGATAGATGTGACTCTATGCGTTTATAATTTTCAAATCATCTAAAGAGCGTTGCGATGTTCTTCATCAAGATTATAATATAGATTACCAGAATCGGGTGACTTCATTCTATAGGAAATTTGACGTGTAATCCGTCGTTTACTCTATCCATAGCTTGTGCGAAATGCCGTAGTAGAGTTAGCACTATGGTCACAAACAAATAAAAAAGAGCAATTTTAAAACGTATTCGACCAAAGATGCCCAACCAAATATTATCCGGCATATATACATTCAACGAAAAGTATCGTTAACAATCAACCCCTTATGCATTGCATGATTGAAAGACGACCCCTAGCTATGTCTTCTTTATTTGGGTGATTAAAATACATGTCGGTCATTCGGCGTAAGTATTGTTGCAATAGAGTCCCAGTCGTCAAACACAGCATGTCGTTTGTACAGAGGTGGACGGGAGTTCATTAATGCACAATCGCAATTAATCAGTCATTATGTTACGGGTACGTGGTAGCCTTACTTTTCGACACGAGAAAAGAATGAAAGTTAGCGCCCGTTTGGGTCGGCATTTTAAAAAAAAATGCCATTGCACCAAATTTTGCAAAAATTAAAAAAAAAAAAATAAATGTAATGTAATTCATGTTTGCAAAAAGCCTGTGTCTGATTTCAGATTTGTACTGTATAGATTGTTAGCGGATAGTCGGAATGTGGACACAATAGCAAGGTCAAACGCTTTTATCTTTCAAAAACCAGAAGCATGCCAATTGATTGACCAAGAAAACACTATTCTCAAAAATAGCGTGACTCAGCAAAGTAGAATACCCGTTTTGAACGTTTTGTTAGGTTGTGAAATGAATTTTGTGTGGGCGGCTGTGTATGTGGGGGTATATGTGTAGTTGTGTGTGGTGAATTTTTCCTTAAATGAGGATGAACCCCCCCTTCACAGTCAGTAGGGAAACAGCAGACTCGATTTTTAGGGGAAAACGAAAAAAATAAAGGCCAGAAGCAGCAACGATAAACAACGAAATAAAACCAAATACAGTACGAGAGTAGGCAGTCTAAAACCATCGGCTTTTCTACATGCAAAGTGTGAATTATCACTCTTGTAAAGTGACTGACAGGAACCCCCTTCTAAAAAGAGTGGTAGTTCACCCGTTATGGCGCTAGTGAACCATATATGAGGCTATACCGCTTCAACTAAAGTTTCCGTATGATACAAATTGATGTATGTGTAGATGGGGCCAGGGTAATAATAATGACCCTGGATCATTGTGCTCGCTACTCTTTTTTTCCCATAATGCAATGCGCGCTTAGGTGAAAAGATGTATTAATGAGCGCGGTTTATTTAAAGCAAGACGACTGAAGTGTCATTTCATTAGTGTGGTGGCCATGGGTATGACAAAAATTTAACAACCCAATAACACCCAAAACGCCAACAACTGATATTTTGCCGGATTGGTTGGTATCGAATTGACATTATGTGTGAGATACAAGCCACCCAAATCATAATAATTCCGTGCAATATTCAAGTCAGCGCCCAGCACGGAAGACGGGTTTTGAATGGGCTTCACCCCCTGCCTATAAGTCATGGCATTGTTTTGTTGTTCCATGGTTTGTACGAAGAGACTTTAATAAAAAATCTCCACTCGTAACATTTACGAATGGAGTGTTCTTGTTCTAACTTACATCGTACAAAATAATTGGAGCGTCCAAACAATGCCGGACGTCATAGGTGTGCGGTAATCATTTAAAGTAGTAATACTAATAATTATAATTATTATTATGATAAATGGTGAAAGGTTACACTCACCGGGATTTTTTTCTAAACCTGGGTTCAAGCAACTGGAAAAACAAGTGTTTTATTTGTTGGCATTGTAATTTGTTTTAGAGAAATATAGTTGTGATAAACAAAAAGTCTTTAGGGGAAATGGAAAAACACAAAACTACGAAAGGGATGCGAATTACAAAAAGGAAATGGACATATAGGATGAATAGAAGAAAAATGAAATTAGCTGGTGTCACGTTGCAAATCAGCTAGAAAATGAATCAATGCCTAAACATGTTGTAATTAAGGAGAGATTTTACTCAGCGTTTATTTTCAAATTATCTAAAGAGCGTTGCGATTTTCTTCATCAAGATTATAATATAGCGTACCAGAATCGGGACAACCATTCTATAGGAAAGTTGACGTTTAATCCCCGTCGTTTACTCTATCCATAGCTTGTGGAAATGCCGTAGTAGAGTTAGCACTCTGGTCACACAAAGATAAAAAGTAGCATTTTTCTGAAAACGTAGACCAAAGATGCCCAACCAAATATTATGCCGGAATAATTAGTACACTTTAACGAAAAAGTATAGTAACATCAACCCCGTAGCTTGCATGATTGAAAAGACGACCCTAGCTAGGTCTTCGTATTTTGGGTGATTAAAATTACATGTCGTCATTCGTCGTAATTCTTGAGCATGAGATTCCCACGTCGTTCAAAACAAGCAATTCTCCGTTGTAAGGCGTGGACGGCAGTTCATTCATGCACATCGCAATTAATCGGTCATATTGTACGGTTACGTTGGGTAGGCACTTACTTTTATAGTACACGAGAAAAAGAATGAAGTAGCGCCCCGGTTGGGCGTCGGTTCATTTTAAAAAAAAAAAAAAATGCCATGATATTGGAATAAAGATCTGCTTATATCCAGACAATTAAATGTAATGTAATTCATGTTGGCAAAAAGCCTTGTGTATGAATTTCAGATTGTACTGTATACAGCGGTATTATAGCGGATTCGAAAGTGGACCATAGAATAGGTCAAACGCCTTTTGTATTTCAAAAAGCAGAAGGCCCATTGATTTGACCCAGACAACATTATTCTCAAAAGTAGCGTGATCAGAAGTAGTATACCCGTTGAACTTTTGGTTAGGGTTGTGAAATGAATTTGTTTGTGCGTGTGTATGTGGGTATATGTGTAGTTGTGGGTGTGTGACCATTCTTCTTAAAATGATGATGACTTCACAGCAGATAGGGAACCAAAGAGAGTCGTTATGTTTTTTAGGGAAAACCGAAAATAAAGGCAGAAGCAGCAAATCAGCAACGTAACAAACTAAATAAAACAAAATACAGTACGAGAGTAGGTAGTCTAAAACCACGGCTGTCTAAATGCAAAAGTGTGAATATCACTCTTTTAAAGTGACTACAGGACCCACTTCTAAAAGAGTGGTATTTCACACCGTTATTGGGGCTATTGAACCATTATTAGGCTATACCGCTTCAACTAAAGGTTCAGTATAACCTAGGCAAATATATACTTTTTTATAATCCTTATAAGGATATGGATGCCTTAGTGTACATTATTCACAATCTGACACGATTTTATTTTTTTCCCTGTACTAACATTCCCCCTTGTAGAAGGGGGGGTAGCAGTCCGAAAATTTGAACCCCATCATTTTCTACCAGTCTAGGCCCTATTGAAACCCAAACAGCAACAATATCAATTTTAGCATGAAAATGCTACGGGAATACATACCAAACCACGCTATTACCCGACGTCTTATTGTTTCTTACTCGGCAGTTACTCTTGTGTGCAGCAAGGGTATCAAACTTCGATTTACGTCACAATTTGAATGTTAAGGCCTACGTGTGCTGCATTATTAGGTACAAAGATAACATTTTTGTTGATTAATAGGAGCATTCAAGTGCAGAAATTATCACAATCAACTCAAATTAAAGAATTAAAAGCAGATGTAGATCTAGAAATATTGTATTAATAGTAAAAAAAGAAAGAAAGAAAAAACAACAGACACGGGACTCGAACCCAAAAGAACAGCTTTGCTTTCATTTAGTACTAATTTAATTTCGCGATTCACCCCACGGAGATAGTCTTTTGCGAGATTTGTTTTATCAGATTATATTGCTGCAATTCACTTATTCTCTCGGCGCGAGAAGAAAGGAGAAGGAAGAGAAGAAAACAGTTTTCAAAATAATTATCTTTCTTTTAATGAATATTTGGACTTATTGCCTCGCCCAAAAAGTTGTTTCCCACAAAATACTGCATTACTAAATTACTTATTTACATTAAACGTTTTCAATTTAAAAGCCACGATTCAGTATTATTTTTTTTCAAATATTCAACAATGCCATGTTGTCTCTAAAATTGCTAGTGTTAGGTCCATATCGGTCGTGGGTTCTGCATACTGTCGAATCAGCTTCATACAAGGCTAGGTTTCTGAGGAAGAAAAGGAAAACGGCCGTTTGAAGTTTGAGTTACTTTATTGAACTGCGTTTTTGTTTTGTAATTAAATGAAATAAAAGGGAAAGAAAATGGTTATTTTAAGTGGTTGTAGTTAAAAAGCCATGAATGGTACTAACTGGACGACAGTATTAAAAAATACCACAAGAAACAATGTTTCTTATTCAAAACATGGCCACTGTGAATGTGATTGGACGTTGGTCAAAACCAATGTTTGATTCGCTGTGTTCTAAGCAGTCGAATACGTATTCGTCTGCATGAAACCCGTTGATTTTTTCTAATGTTGGTATGGTGAGATTACTAAGCTACTGTTTTTTTTATATTTTAACATGATGGATTTGCCGATGATGCCACGAATAAGAATAACGATGGCGGTTTTTGATGTGGTGGCATTAAACGATCAAATAAGGAAGGGGAAAAAACATCGAAGCTTGGAACGGACGAACAATTGCATGCTATGAATCGATGATGATGATGATTGATGATGATGCCGACGATGGACCGATTTGACGACGGACAGACGTCTGCTTCATAATTGACAGACGACGGGACGATTGGTCTAATATGATTTTTTTTTTGTCTTTGATGGAAGGGACGGACGGGGGGGGACGATTGTCTAATGGATGATGAAGGACTACGACGACCGACGATGACGATTTGTGTTGTCTATTGCATTGTGTTTATGAATGTTACAACCATTGCAATTGTCTACAAATGAACTTCCAATAGCGGTTAAAAATTGGGAGGAAACCTTCACTGTTGCATAACTGTCGTTGCCAAAATATAGCACAGACTACCACGATGGACCAACGAAATTCAGAAAATTAAACCTCTACAAATTTGGCTCCTTAACATTATATCTTTAATTAGTCGCCAATATGTTTTAAATCATTTTTGAGCAAAAAAAACAGAAATTTCAGGAGTAAAACGTAGACGGAACACAAACATTGTAGGCATGTTATATAAAAAGTAATAGTATGCATGTTGCAACACACAATAAAAGTTGGCTAGCACGGTTCAAAATTGAGCTCAGAAAAGATTTAAAATGTTAACTGAAGTTCCAGAATCAAAAGGTTTGGAGGATTAAAGTGTGGTCTACAACATATGTTAGTTTTCTAAAATTTATCATTATAAATAGTTATATCTTTTAATAGTAATGTACACGCTTAAAATATATACCAACCTTGAAACGAATTAACAGTTTAAATGGGTAATATATACTCATAAAATCTAACATAATGTAAACAATTTAGAGGGCCAGTAAAGTTTTATACAAACAACTTCCCAAAGAAAATATTCAATCTGTTCCGGAATATGGCGAGTTTTAAATGATGTATATATTAGTAATATTCGTTGCAGAAGATCCAAGTTAACATAAAGAAAATCCAAAACGTTCACAATATGTTTACCAGTCTATTTTTGTAACACGCGTGTTACAAGGGGTGGGGTGGTAACACCCGAGCATTCGTAATATTATAAACAATAGACTTAATCGTGTTGTACCAGTTGATAGATTGGGCCACGTTTCTATTGCTTCCAATATAACCATAGTATTGCGTCACAATGACGTCAAAGCTCACGCGTTGCAAAATTGGTAATTTCCACAGATACACATCAGAGTATAAAAATGAAAAAATGAAATTTTGAAAAAAAAAAAGGTAGGAACTAACTATGGCGCCATTTTTTAAAACTTTCCCGCCCGAGGATAAATTATGAGCCATAGATGATACTACAAACCTTTATTCTATTCTATTAACTCAAACCACTGATGGGATTTTGTTTTGTTTGTATAGTGTTTTAAGTAATATGCCTATGTGTATTTGGACATTAATGAAAAGTAAAAGGATTTAAAATGCATTAGCGGCTCCTTATTGCAGAATAATGGACAGTAAACGACCAATCAGAATGACTGCATTTTCAATAATGGGTAGTAGAGGTACATGAACCACTCCCACCAATCGCCTTCGACGCTAACCCCGGTGACGTGCTACCTTCGCATTTGTTTCGCCAAAAGTGAAGAAGGATGTGAAATAACTATGGGGAAGACTTAACGAAAGTTTTTAACGTTTTTGCGCACGGAGTGAAAGTTTACCTGGGGTGGTAAAAACGCCCCCTTGGTAATACGAGGGTTAATGTCTAATGATTCTGTTCAAACACTGTGTGATGATTTGCTTGTATTCTTAATGATAAAGTAGATACGATCCAATCAGGGCTTCTAAAAGACAGAAGCGACAGTGTGAATGATGATAGTTCAAGTAATGTAGGTAATGCTACTTGGTGCTCTCAGAGTTTGAGGGAATTTGTGAAGAAGATGTGAAAAACTGTTCAGGGGTTTGCAGCTAAAGGGCTTGGTGATCCAATACCAACATGGTTGTAAAGATAATACTCACATGTTTGTTCCTGCTATTACCAAATTCCTTAAACACTTAAGTGACCCAGGGGGGGGGGTTCTAGGGACCCCCAAAATTTGTTTCGCGCTGGCCGCTTTACGCGTGCGATGTTTGCGCCGAAATTTTTGAATAGGTCGGACTTTAAATGGCGCTTCTTTTCATACCAAAATAATTAATAGGCCAGCCGTTTAATGAGATAATTAGTGGGGGTCCATGGAACCCCCCCCCCCTGGAGCACTAACGGAAGTAATTTGCAGACATATTTTAAAAATAATAAGAAACCGAGAACCAAAGCAAATTTTTTTTTGCTGATATAAGTTCACACAATACAATTAGATAAACAATTATTAGTAAACATAAAAATAATTAACCCTTTATGTGCTGGAAAACAAACAATTTCATCAATGTACGTTGCCAAACCGTTACTGTACAAACTCTCTGGAAAATGACGTGTATTTTCAACACCGTAAAAATACGGATTCCCTAAAAACTGCTGGTTTGTGTTAAATATACGTTAATTTGGGTCTTCTCGAATAGATATCAACATAAATAAGTTTTTAAAAGTTGATGAGCCAAGGCTCATTTGATTTTCCGTTCTTTTTGCCCAATTTTTCGCGTTAGTTTTGAAAAAGAAGTTTTGACCCTTAATTTGCACCCAAAATAACAAATTCATTTTTTATGCGGATTTTGGGGTTGTGTCTTAGAACCTTCAATGTGGTATAAATTTCGTGCAAAAAATCCTCGGGAAAGTGGTTTCCTTAGGGGGGGGGGTCCCAGGACCCCCCCCCCCTTGGGCACCAACGGTGAGTGAAAACCCTGGTCACTTAATTGTTAATATGGCTATTCAGAGAGTGTTTCCTGATGCTTTAAAGCATGCCCTTCATAGCCCTGTTTTAAAGAATCCTCACTTGATTCCAACATCCTTAAACACTATCGTCCAGTGTCTGTCAAACATTAAGTTCTTGTCCAAAGTTATTGAAAGGCATTTCGTAAATAACGGAAATAAATAAACACATCACATGCATGAAGAATAAGCTGGGTGACCCTTCAGTCTGCTTATCGTGCATGCACATAGCACAGGAGAGGACGGCTTTGGTTAAAAGGTAAGAATGACATCATGAATGCACTCACACAGGCAAGGAGTGTTTCTTGGTGTTCTAGACCTGAGCGCCGCTTTTGATACGGTGACACACAGATTCTCTTTGATCGTTTGAACAGGAAATTGGTGTTTGTTAGTGGCACTGCTCTAAGATGGATCAAGTCATGTTTCTGCAATCGCACTACCAGTGTTGGCATAAATGGAGTTCAATTGCCAAATCACTCTCCATTTATGATGCTCAGGGTCTATCATAGGCCCTCTATCATTTTCTATTTACACCGTCCCAATCGGCTCCGCATTATTTGCAGGCATGGTCTGAGTTACCATTTTACGCTGACGATACGATATCCAGCTTGTACACCTTTGATCCATCTTCAAAGCCAACTCCATTGATCAAGCTCTCTCTAGACTGTCTTCTTGCATTAATGATATACAGCCTGAGATGACACAAATATGCTGAACTAACAGTGACAATACTGAACTTTCTGTTGCTTTATTACCACACAACAAACGTCGCATGCCCATGGTTAAACTTCAGATTGGGCCTGATACCATTACACCTTCCGATACAGTTAGGAACCTGGGTATAATGTTTTTTGACACCAACATGACCATGGTTAACCAGATTTCATCTTGCACGCAACTAACTTCCATCTTCGGGAATATTTTAACGTATCCGCCGCTTCCTCGTTTTTGATTCATGCAATGATGTTGTACGCTCCCTAGTACTCTCTCGTTTGGATTATGGTAATATTCTCTTAATGGGTCCAACCAACATCAAACATATCTCGCCTTCAAACTCTTCAGAACTGGGTGGTAACGTATTTTAAATCTTGGCAAAACGTTGACCTGTTACTGATTTGCTTCAGCAGCTCCACTGGTTACCAGTTAAAGCCAGAATCTTCTTCAAAATCATGGTGTATGTATTCAAGTGTCTCGCCGGATTGGCTCCTGAGTATTTAACATTCTTGCTTGGAATTTACAACCTGGTCGCGAGGGCCTTAAGATCTCTCAGTACAATACAACAACTACTCTACTACTGCACAGGCTGCTGATCCAGGGAGGGGGCGGGAGGGGGCCGCGCCCCCGTAATTCTACAAATTCTTTGTAATCAGCCCATTTTTTAGCTATTTTGGACTCAGTTATAGCTTCAGAAGCCCCCCGGTAATTTGACATTTTCCATAATCCTGGATCCTCCATTGCTTATTACTCAACTCATCATCGTTCATCCCATCTGCCGCAATCAGAGCATTTTCTTATATTCGCTGCGCCCAAACTGTGGAATGACCTTCCATCTCATGTTCGTTCTTCCATCTCAACTTGCGTCTTCAAAAAGGGACTAAAGACTCATCTTTTTGCACCTGTGTAATTTACGCTTGGTCATGTTCTATATCCATTTTTTTCATCACCGCTTCGGTATTTTTAACTATGCTTGTGTGTTGCATTGATTGTTTTGCCGCTGTATTCTTTTGAAATGGCGCCTTATAAAAGCTGATAGTATCTGTATGTATATATGTAATGTCACTATTCCTCCCCCCCCCAAAAAAAGATCAAGTGGTGTATGTGTACAAACTTAATGTTTAAACTACAAATAAAATCTTGATAGACCTTTATCGATTTTGATCACTGAAGTAATCAATCTTTTGTCCCCAGCGAATACGTATTCGTCCACCAATTATCGTGTGGTTTTTGAGATATTTGGACAACCAAGGACACGCAAACAATCGAATACGTAATCGATTGTTTGTGAACCCGTTTAAATATACAAATGGTGTTATATTCGACTGCGGTTATTTTGGTTAGGAGATGTAATTTCACTTTTTTTTGGGTACAATTAAAGAGCACATAAAATGCAACCAAATCAACTATTAACTAAATTTGGACCAACAAATCAGATTCGACACTAATTACGTGGTTGTAGTAAGTGTCCGTACGGACAGTAATTAGTAAATTTCCATAAATTTTTTGCCAGATTAGTGTGTGCTTTTCTGGGCTTAATTATTTGCCGGGTATGTTAGAATACCCGTACTTGTTGTTAACACATGCAAACATCTGATTTATGATGATTTTTTTTCGATTTCTGATTTAGCAAATTACTGATAGTGCCTTTAATCACGGAATCCCGTTCAATGGCTTGCTGGGAACCCTAAAGACTTAACTTATCTTCTTGTTCCATTTTCCGTAACCAGTGGGGATCGTGTAGGATGATGTTAAGATTGACGGGAAGTGAGTGAGGGTAAACCTTACCTTTTACTTATGGAAGGTTACTACTCACAAGTTACTCCTCTTCTGCCCTCCACATATCTCCACTCCGATTTAGCACGCAAGTAACTTACCGGCTAAAAAGCGATAGTCATGAAAAATATTCAAACATAATGAAAAAGACCCTTACTGAAATCACTTCACTTTCCACAAATTTGAAAACAATTTGGGTGTTTAAATTTTATAACAAGGGAAAAGTAATCTTTTTGATATTATTTTCCTTCTTAGCGTCACTTGTCAGCCAAGGATGTTGACGTTACTGCCAACATTTGTCAAACTTGAAAACATGACCATTGCTATTGTCGTCGTCGTCGACGATCGTCAACCATCTTCGTCGACCGTCGTCATCGTCGTCGTCGTAATCGTCGTCGTCGATATCGTCGTCGTCGTCTCATCGTCATCATCATTTGGCGCGAACGAGCGGCGACTACACAGCGTTTTCCATTTGCTGGCGTCATGGCTACTGTGTGTATTTGGGTCTGGTTGCAGTAAGATTTTCACTATCCCAAACAGGTGACGCACATATGATAGAAATGACACGTTGACAATCTGGTCTCTTTTTACCATGTGGTGGTTTATAAAGAGCGTAAAGTTCGGCTACAATCTTGTTCATAAGTCCTTGGAACACTTGTTAATAAGAGAAATTTGTGTCCTCAAAAAATATCCTCCTGTCACTTTAATATTGGCAGCTATGCAAGAGATATAGGCTTGAAACGCATTGTGACTAGAACTTTCTTTCCCCCTCCCCGTCCCCTCCCAAGTCAGTGTTGAAAATAATATGCAGCGAGATTGACCAAGTGTGTCGTGCTCATGCAACATTGAATTGAAGGGGTGGGAACCAAATCTGCACAAAGTGTTCCAACAATTATCACCATTTGGCATGCGGAGTATATGCCCAATAAACTTAAGCTGTCGAGTTCATCTTACACACTCAATAAGAGGATTTGTGCTGGCCATGGTGTAAATGGTGAAATTGGGTACGTGGTCAGCTCTTTTTATGTTCAGAATTGTGCGGTAGCAAGAGGTGGTGAATGCATTCAACTATTTTGCTTTCCATATCTTTTGTGATTACCCAAGACTCACATCCATATAGAAGAACTGTGACACATGTTGTTTTGAACAGCCTCACTTTGGTGGTTATAGGTATGGATGGGTTTCTCCATTACTGCTCCAACTTCCAGAAAGCCATCCAATCCAGTGCTTTGCGCCTCTTTAGATCACTTGCACTAGGTGGAACCATAGAACCAAGATATCTGAAATCGGTCACATGATTGAATGGACTGTTGTAGATTTGGATTGTAGGATGAGGATCACAATTTAGTGTCATATACGTATTCTGTCTTGGGTACACTGATTATGAGACCAATGTCTTTTGCTGCTGAAGCTGTCCTGCTCAAGTGAGTTTGAGCCCGTGAGGGAATAGACTCTAGAAGGGCAATGCCATCAGCAAAATTCAGATTGTTAAGTAGTTTGGCCGGGTAAATCGTAGATCGACGTGGGTGCGTTACAATTCCGGAGTCCATCCCAGCGGTGGCTTTCGTTAAGGGGTGTTAAGTCAGGAATTTAAAGAACTGTTTTCGCCGTATCTTCTTAATTATTGTTCCAATATATATAAAAGTATACATATTTGAGAAGGAAATGACTCAAGGAATCCAAATATGATAATATTTTTCCCAAAATACGTATTTTTTAAAGAAAATCATAACAAATGGTGATGTTCACTCATTTTGGGGGGTTCCCTATAAAAAAAATATAGAAATGTTATAAAAATGTGCCTTGTTCGTTTTTGCATTCCAGAGTCATGGTTCTAGGGTCGTATTTCCCCTTTTTTCAAATTCTGCACTATTTTTCAAATTATTTGCCAAAAAAGGCCAAAATCCGCGCGTTTCAATTTGGAGCAACGCCAAGATTGTTTTGAAAGGTTGACATAAATCACGATTTTTAACAAAAAATTAAAAAACTAAAAAATACCGACCCTAGATTTTGATATGCTCTATACGATGCGTTTCATTTCTTACCTGTTGCTGATATGGATTTCGAGTAACTGAGAACCGAAAATCACGAATTATCGCCGAAAGTCAACACAGAGAAAATCGCCATTTGTCCAAATATTGTCTCGTTTCGCTACAAAATATAGCCTTATTCCAAAACACAAGTGTTTCATCTCTTATTCTTCACACTGCTTCTGCACCAGGTCAAATTACTTCATCTGGATTCTTATGATCAAAATTCAACAATTTATGAGGCTCAAATCGTGAAATTAAAATTCCATTCTGTTTGCAAAAGCAACTCACGTGGGCAACCATGTTACAATTGCATACAAGTTACCATGGGTATGCGTCATCGAATCGATGCATAAAGGCGTTTCTGATGCGCTCATTAATTCCAACTTTTGCTCGCGAGCGCGAATAGCACAGACGCGTATTGCGTAATACGCGAATTACCCGCCCTTTTGCAGTTCAGCCATGCATGTGATTGTTTTTGGTCAAAAATGCGTAACATTGTAAAAGTAAAATGAACAAAATATGAGTAAAAAATAAATATATATATAGTTTTTTTTGTTAAAATATATGGAAAGAAAACATGTTAATGCCATTAAACATGAAAAAACTAAAAACTGGCCATTTGACTAAGGTTCTGAATTAACACCCCCTTAAGAGATAATCCCTGGGTTAAATATCCCATAGAGGATAACATGAATTTAACCCATGATTGTGGGTTAAACCCTGTTTAACCCTGGATTAAAGTTAACCCGCTTTTGTGAATACCGGCCAAAGGGCGCAAGCACATCTCCCTGCAGGACTCCTGTGCTTATATCAAAGGGCTCCAGATGATTTTTTTCCGTTCACCATCATTGCACTTTGTGAGTTGCTGTACAGAGCTCTGATGGCATTGACCACTGCTTCGGGAATGCCATAGTGGCGTAATATGGAGAACACGACGGTCCCATTGACTGAATCAAAGCCTATCTTGATTGAAGTCGATGAAGTTGACAGTAAGAGGAATTCCGGATAGTCCACCTTTCACTTGTCAGATCAATATCTTGATACAAGCCTGAAATACAATGTCTGAATCCCGGTCTGCCTGAATGTTTTTAAATTGTGTCACAAAACATGCTAGATACACTGTAAATTCCTTCAGGGATGTCAACACCTTGATTTTCTGTGACAGGAATTGCCACAAACTGCCACAAACTCTTGCTGTTTTTACTCTTTTTACAGAATGTAAACATCCAAATTGTTTTCAAATTTGTGGAAGTGATTTCAATAAGGTTCCATTCCATTATGTCTTGAGTATTTTTTCATGCCGTTATGTCCCTTTAAAGGCCGATTCAGAGATTTCCAGATAAGGGCGCCCTTATATTTTCTAAAATGTCGTGTTTTTTGCATGTACATAAGGCTTGCCCGCATACTATTCACTGTGTGAAATAGCTAAGCTTAAATCGGTGTCCTTCATATAGAAATTCACAACTCTGTCATAAAATTCCGTATCATGCACGTTTTAATGCTTTTTGCTGTTTTTTTTTCTTGTTTTTCAGAGTTATTTTTAAAACTTGGTGAACACACTAATGACAACATTTTTAGGGGAGTTTCCGTAACCTGTCCCATCTGACACACTTTTTCTGACACACCTATGAATTCGCAAACCCTTCTTCTCCAAAAATACATGCATACAACATTTTTAAAAAAAAAAATGTGTCAGAAAAAAAGTGTGTCAGATGGGTCAGATTACGGAAACTCCCAATTTTTAGCACGATTTGCGCATGCAAGTACAAGTAATTTTGTCAGCTAAACCTTTCTCATTTATAAATTTGCATCAACATCACCCCCCCCCCCATGTCAAAGACAAATTAACGCCACCGCGGATAACACATTTTAACACTTCAAAGTATTGATTTTTGTATTTTACACGTAAATATATAGATCGCATTACAAATCATTAGCACTTTTTACACTTTTTACGTTAAAACAGGTGTTACTGCAAACCCTTCATTTCGAGTATATTACCTAAAACAGTAAAACAGCTTGATTTAATAAGAAAATTGCATTTACAACCCACTATTGCAGAATAATGGGCAGTAAACCGACTAATCATAATGCTGCATTTTCAATAATGGCCAGCACCTGGAAAAACGGACCTTTATGGCAGAGAAGCATTTGTTAAGGCCCCAAAGCTTTAAGCCTTAGCAATGCACAAATCCGGGACACAAATCTCACATGAAAAATTAGATGGAATGCCCTTTCCACCTAGTGAGCTACTTCAGTGTGGGCAAAATGTGGTTATTTATACTTGATCCTTAAGGTGACTGAAGCTACCTATTCTACCCCCTGCTGAGACGACCTTAGTAAGGGCCCAACTCAAATTTATTCTATAAATTAACTTCATCTATTACTAGAATTGCGCGGTTCTCGGCTTTCGCGATTTGCGGCGAGGTACCAGTTAGGGTTGTTAGGATCCGCACGGAACCTTATCAGATGTGACCCGTAATATAAGTAAACATTGTCACCTACCTAGGGTCCCTGTGTCTAACTACCCCAGGGTCCCTTTGCTACTATAACAGTGTCTACTTTAATAACCTCCCCAAGGTCCAAGGTCCTAACTTCTGCAGTGTCCCGTCCAAACTCGCAAGAGCTCCTTTCAAAACTGTCTCAGAGCCCCTTCCTAGCTGCCACAGAACATCCTTCCCAAGTAACTAAGATTACTTTTCCCACTAAACCAGGGCACTGTAATTTCCACACCACCTCCACATTCTATACCAAATACCCGAAAGTTATCTTTTTCATCTACATGTGGCAAACCCCATGATCCGTTCTTAACTAACACAGATTTCCCTTTCCAATTACCCCAGGGTCCACTTACCAATTAAACTATCCCATGGTTTCCTTTCCAAACTACCCCAAATTCCAAATTTCACGACTCTCCAGCAAAACAGTAAAGTGTCGTGCAGAGCAAGCTTGTGCGCATCTCTCTTTCCTTAGCGTTTGGTCCCACTGCCGTGGTCCTGCCACGTGAAACAGACAAGTATAATCATACATAGATAATTTTTCTGGCCGAGGGCAAATTTCCATCCATAGGGCACCTTCATTTGCACCGCATCATAATTAAAAAACTCAGACTGGTGTGGGGCTGCGATCAGAATCCGGGCAAGGCGCGTACTCTCTCATGCATGAGGTATGAGCCATTCAACTCCTATCCTAGGTAGGATTTGCGGAAACCGGCAGAATTTTTTAGCAAGCTACGGGTAATCACCTGCCAACAGAATTGGTGGCCCGACTACGCTTAACAGCTAAGAATTACACCATCTACTTGAGAAATCTCCCGAAAACTGATTATAGTAGCTATTTGACGTGGAAGGGCCACGGCAGCAAAATCCTTCAAACCGCTGCAGTGGTCCTGCCACGTGTACTTTACAGGAACCTTGTGCGGTAGTTTCCACCAATTCAGTCCACGTCCGCAGGAGATTCCCGTAGCTTGCTGGACAATTTTCGGCCACCTGACTTTGTATGCATGTGAAATGTGATTATGGGTTCCGTCCCGTGTTATTTTCGTTGGTCCATTTTTCTTTGGAGCCTGACTACTCCGTCTGCTACCAATGAATGGCCTTCTTACTTCTCAGTTTGTGACTGAGTTTGAGCAGTTTCTTGAAGATATTTGTACTACTCCTGGGCCAATTGGTCATTCTCGGTGACTTTAATGTCCATGTTGATGATCCTATAAGTGGGATTCTAAACGTTTCTTATCCACTTTGTCTACGTATGGCTTTTGCCAACATGTCCATGGGACCCACACATAAACATGGTCCATCCCATCCTATGTGATATTCGGATCATCACATTGTCATGTGCTCTGTGCGGTACATGATAAACCACCTCCTATGAAGTATATTTATTAATAATCTGGATACGGCCAGCACATGTACGTTAGTGTTGAAAAATAACCCCATGTGCGCTTTGCCAGATTCGAACCGGTGACCTTCGTATTACTAGCACGACGCTCTTGCCAACTGAACTATCAAGCCAGGTTGGTAGAGGAGCGATAGATATCATCTATAGGTGTTAGGTCCGAAAAGTGTCCTTCGCTTTCCTACCGGATAGCATCAGAACGGTAGTTTTGCAAATACGATTTGTTTTGTTTTTTTTTTTTTTAATTTTAACTACTTAGTTCTCCAGATAGGCAAGGATGTATATTTATTAATCTTACCCTGGATACGGCCAGCGCACGTTAGTGATGAAAAAACGTGCGCTTAGCCGGATTCGAATCGGCGCCCTTCGTATTACTAGCACTAAGCTCTTGCCAGCTGAGCTATCAATCCAGGGTGGGTAGAGGTGCGATAAATATCATCTATAGGTGTTAGGTCCGAAAGGTGTCCTTCGCTTTCCTAGCGGATAGCATCAGAACGGTATATTTGCATATACGATTTCTATTTGTTTTTCTAAATTTTAACTACTTGAAGGTTGTAAAAAACTCGTATGATTTTCGTAATCCCGATATTGATCAATTTAATACTCTCCTCAGTGATCGTCTTTGTGCAGTCCCAGTTGATTGTGACGATCCTGATACACTCTGTGATTATTATGAGTCCTTACATCTTCTGTTTCTGGTGAACTTTGCCCTATTGTCACTAAGGCGTATACCATCAGGACTCGCCTTCCTTGGTATAATCATGGAAGAAAGAGACAAGAAGGAACCACAACGACTTCCACAATCCGATTTTAATCTGTTTACCCATTCACCAGCACAAAAGGAGGGGATTCAACAGCGACACTTTGATCACAATCCCTCTGCCGCAATCGATGGTCGGCGAGCAATCATTACTGTAACATTTTTTGAAAACTCTATGTCCGAACACGTAAAAGTGTTAAGGTATATTGGCATCTTACAACATGTTCCGGCTGTCTCCGGTGTGTATTTGTTGTTGTTTTCGTTATATAAGAAGTTAATGTACAACGTTCATGCGTTTAGCTTTACTGCCCAAGACTGCCCAGTGTGAGAAATAAAGGATGAAAGTTTGACTAAATTTGAACGTTTGACTCGGGAGGGAGTCTTGAATTTTCGTTGGGCACCCATGCTCGTTCCAGGGGTTCTGAAAGTGACCCCTAACGGGACCAATATTCAGTTAAAATATACCCGGCCCCTAATTGGACCAGCTTTGGTAAAATTATACAAGTTTTCAGTGAAAATATACACCTAACGGTACAGCTGTACTTTTTTAATTATATTTTCCACTAGTATTATCCCAGTTATATACTCTCTTTTGAAATACACTTATAATGTATTATAAACATCTTTACTTGTATGCAAAATATTTTGATTAATATTGTAACAATTAATTTTTCACTGTAATACATTATTTACATAATTATTTATCATATTGTTTTTGCTGTAGGCCTATTCTATGATGAACAATACACACTTAGGGTTATTTTGCTGATATGTTTAGGCTAATATTTCCTATTTGTATCATTGAACCAGTCACAATCACAACTGAATGTGTACCCCTAGCGGGACTAGAACTGGATTAATTTGAATTTGATACCCCTAGCGGTGGTCCCGCATTTGCAGCTAGTCCCTCTTTTTTCGGAACGAGCATGGGTTCCCGAGCAAAATCCAAGAACCCCCCGGGTGTGTTGATCGGTTTCCATGGATGCGGCCATATGTTTGAGTATTTACTTTGCAGCATTTATCGCGTGCTGATTCGCTGATTCCCGATGACCCGGAATCTTTACGCAATGAAGAAACAACCACGAACTGAGAATTTTCTCGAGCCAGAAAATCTGAATAGGATTATCCTCGGAAGGGCCACTTGAGAGAATATGAATAACAATTGCAATTAGGGGCGGCAGATATATCGTTCAAACGTCAAGTGGGTCGTTGTGGTAACTTCTTTATCTCTTTCTGCCGTGGTTGAACCTAGTGTTGTGGCTAGGCCTACTAGTATTACTTAGTTTATGCATCTAATCGTTTGAACACTTCTACTAACATCACTTTTCCCTAAGTTGACCAAAATTTTGCCCGAATTTCTTTGAAAGAAGCCAGCGATCAAACATTTGCTCCTTTACAGGGGAAAATTCCACGTGGGTCTAGTCATCCTGTTTTCGACAAGACCTGAATTTCTGTCTATATGCCTCTGGCACCAATTCATATGCTTTGAGCACTGCTTAACATCATTATAATCACTACATCTGTCTAATGACTTTTCCGAATATGTTTCTCGGGCTTTACAAATTAACACTGACTGAAGCAACAAGGTCCAAGATTCATTGGGCCATTTCAAGCTATTGGCAATTTTCTCAAATTGTAAGAAATACTTCTGTACTTCTTTTTCCTTAAATTTTGGATCGAGGCGAATATTTTCGCCACATTAAAACCAGAGTGCCTTGAAGAATCTGATGAGCTGCCTGCTGTTTCAATTTGTCTAACTCTAGTTGAGCTTCAACTTCTTTCTTTTTCATATCTATTTGCATTTGCATCTCTTTTTGTCTCATTTCATTTTGCAATTTTGCAATTTCCAATTCCTTTTCCTTTTGATTCTGTTCAATTTCCATTTTTTTCTTTTTTATTTCTTTCTGTTACATTTCCTTTTGCATTTGCCACTTTTCTTTTTCTAATTCAATTTCCAAATTTTCTTTTTCCAATTGCATTTGGATTTCAACTCTTTCCTTTTGTTGCATTTGCGAATTAAGTTTTTTCAACTTGACTGAATCACTAGTGCCTTGTTCCTGAACTTCTTGAAAAGAGTCATTCCAAACATCTTGCTGGAGTAGGGTTTCAATTAATTAGTTTGTTGGACCGTTTTCTCATAGCATGGTATCTGTAAGTCTAAAATGTTTGGCTAACTCCATCAAATCAGGCTTTCCCAGCATGTCAAACTTTCCCACGTATTTTCCAATCAGCTCTTCTGGTTTAACTCAATTGTCACTGTACTCAAACACAATATTTACCTGAACTAAACTATTAAGTGCGGACAAGATAGCTCAACCAGGTTAGCGCTCGACTCCCAGTGATATGCTCATTGCGTATAGGCGTGCGTTGGAGACCTGTGAGATTCAGCTATATTGTAATTTCCTTGGACAAAAAATTAACCGCTTAGTTGTCTCGATTTACCCATGCGATATTTGGGAAGTGATCCCGGCTGCGCGATGGTTATCTCGATGTATGTTTGCGAATAAGGGAAAGCGCTGATCCGATCTGCTGGCATCTTGAACATGATGCGAAATGGTTTCTGGTATGGTTGGGCCACAGTGATCAGCGGACCTTTGTGAAAGCGATTAGAGGCCAAAGCAGAAGGCGCTATAAAAATCTCTGCCTATTATATATTATGATTATTAAACATGTGCACATTTGAGCAATACCCCACATTTAATGTGTAAACTCTGGATGATAAGGGCTCAAATTTAGCTCCATTCAATTCTGATGACGGGTCCCCATTTCTGACGTCTCGTGGATGCCAAAGGTCGAAATACCTTAAACACAAACAAAATTTTGATATTTTGTTCACAAATGATCTCAATTTTATTAATAACACCGATTTATACGCTTTAATCAAAATGAGGGTTCGAGAATTTGAAATGTCAAACCACCAAATTTGTAATAGATAAGGATGAGAAGCACCACGTATAAAAAAAATGGCTGTTTGATAAGGTAGGCTCGCCGCTAGGCGGAGTCTAACAGCAAGCCAGACCCTATCAAACCTCCAATTTTTTTCATAACGGTGTGTTTTTGAATTCTTTATCTTTACAATACGTCGTGACAACGAACGAATATAGATTTATATTAATTATTGAGTAGAATTGAGAGTGTATTATTCGGATTTGTTTTAATTCTTGAAGAGCCTAGGTTTTTCTTAATTAAAAACCACCAATTGTGCTGTATTGTTCATCACTTGTGAAGGAGTTTAACACCAACGTCTATAGTCGTAATAGGTTTATCTTCTGGAGAGATATTTATGTTGAGGAAAAGCCTGATCTGATTTATTTTTTTTGGAAAGGGCCCATCTGTTGAGAAGCTTATCCTATTGACTGGTGAAGCGTAATGGAATGGTTATTTAGTAGGCAGGTTTGAATATTTAAGTAGGTACAGATCAACTAAACCTTTTTGAACGTATATCTGACCTCGGATTCTGACACCACGAATTAAAGATCTTGCATACAGAGTTATTAGAGGGACTACGAATGTTGACCGCAGGTTGGTGCTAAAGACGTTTTAGCTTAAAGATATCCTATCATTAAGTATTCTTAAATAGGCTATGTCTACGGCTATCACTATAGCATCGATTGCCCATTATATAAAGAAAAAGAAGGACCGGAATTCCCTTCTCTTTTGCATACGCTTCTCCCTCATTTTTATTTTAAAATCCCGTATTCAGTGATAAGGCGTTACGGCCGTACGGGTAGCTATTGTTCAATGTTACCATTTTAAAGTAACAGAACATTGTTTAAATTGTCTTTTTGAAGATTTCCATACTTTGAATCACTAGCGTGGCTGATTTCATTACATATACATGTATTAGTGAACAGAACATCGGTCATCGGACAATCCCAATAAGCTTGGTATTGAGTCACCTGAAGATTTCATGACTTGAATCACTATCTTGGCTGATCGGTATCGATATACTTGTATTATCTAACCAGCAATGGTTAACCGACAATCACAATAAGCTTTTGGATTGAGTCACCTGTCTTCAGCAGCGTTGCTTATTTCAACAATGAAGGAGCAACTGTTTAGAGGTCCCTATATAATTAATAATGATACACCCAATGTCTTACTGATCTGACTCAGCGTGAGTCAGAAAGAATAGGACCGGATGAATTATTTTTTTCAAAAAAAAACTAAATGAGCTGATAGAAAAAAGGTTTTCCTATTCGAAAAAAGCACGTTCTTCCGCTCATTAGAAAAACGAACCACCGAAATTATCCATTACTAACCATGGTTATGCATGTTTTGCCGAAAGAACCCATTTATCCAGCGGTCCACGGAATGCTAATGCTATAAATAGTGTGAGTACCTGGGAAATGACTGGGTCATTGACATGTATAGTTGAAACTTACTGGCTGAACCATGCTCCCATTGAGGTTCAGAGAGAGTTTGTCTTGCAGTTCCCGCAAACAAACCGTGCACCTTGCAAACAGGTTATTATAGCAATGGTCAGGAAATTCCATGACTATGGAACCATCAGGAACCGACAACATGAAGCATCGGGAAGGACTGCCAGGTCCCAAGCTATAAAAGCTATTCGTTGTACATCTGGCCATGCTGGCAATGATACCTAATACATTTCCACCAAGATGCCAAGTTAGTTTTGAAAATACCTTCAGATTTGTTATTTTATTCATTATTGATTTTGTGCAGACCATGCTAATCTGTTTTTGAACTTGCGGGTTTAAATCTCATTTGTTTTCAATGACCCAGTCATTTCCCAGGTACCCACACATATTCAAAGCATTCAGCATTCCGTGGACAGCTGGATATATGGGTTCTTTCGGCAGAACAGGCATAACAATGGTTAGGAATGATGAATTTCGGTGGTTCTTTTTTTCTAATGAGCGGAAGAACATGCTTGTTTCGAATATGTAAAACTTATTTTATCAAGCTCATTTAGTTTTTTGATAAAAAATAATCAATCACGGTCCTATTTTTTTTTGACTCACACTGTATAATGTCCACTAATGTCCAGAATTAAAGAAAGCATTGCAGTTCAACGATGATATGTCCTCGCAACGAAGATTCCAAAATTACAGCATGCAAAATCTTATAAATCCACGGGAAATAAAATCAATGGGAAACTTCTTTATAAAAAAATCCTGAACACTCCTGAAGATAACTCTGTCCAGCAGTTCAAGACGACGGGATCCCTTTCGACGACACACACTAATATTCCGCAGTAAAATAATCCAAGTATTACCATCTAAAGTCCGTCTGTCGCAAGTGTCCACTTTTAGGACCACAAACTGGAATCCCGGTCCGTTTCCAAAAACCTGAAGCTCTTTTAGCGAAGATGACAGCGGAGAAAGAGCTTGCACATAAATGACATGATCTCCATTACATCATCCTACATTAATGCAGTGGCGTAACCAGAGGGGGTCAGGGGGGCAGCTGCCCCCTGTGGGGAATCTTGCCCCCCCCAGAAAAATTAGTGATTTACATAGGCCATATACTATACTAACAAATGTTAATATATGCTTGCCCCCCTGAATTTTTTTTTTTTTTTTTTTTAAAAAAAGCTGGTTACGCCACTGCATTAATGACATCATGGGAAACACACGTAGAACTTAGCTCAATCCCTATCTTGTAAACACCATCTGGCCTATTTCATGTTCCTCTTCCATAATAAACAAAGTAATTTTTCCGTGAGAATTCTCAAGTTAAATGGAGAAACAACAGGAATGATATTACAAACCAGAGAATTAGAATGTTACTGACGTCGATTTGTTTGCTTCTTTGATGTACTTGAAAACTCAAATACCGGTATGTGTAAATATACTTGGAAAGGGATAAATGTGGTGCGGGCATGGCTTAGTACTTGTTAAGAATCATGAAACATTCTCCTTTTGCCAATAGGGTAGGATTTTACACTTGCCATACTTGTTTAGGGGCGCTTTTTAGGTCGATAAAATTACTTGTTTAAGGTACCTTTTGAAACCCCGTGGACCCGCATGATATCTCCTATTAACAATAGGGTAGGATTTTACACTTGCCATACTTGTTTAGGGGCGCTTTTTAGGCCGACTAAAATTAATTGCCAATTATGGACCAGTTGACTCCCCCGGGAGGCCTTCTTTTTTTTTAAGTTTTAAGGAAAATGTGTAAGGATTCATACTTTCAAATCAGTAGAAAAGCAATGATGGATTCATCATTAGTAGGACATTTTGTGGTTCTAATCTGACAAAATATTAATTTGATAAATTAAAAATTAACTATCTCCGTCATATGTACGCCTTAAGCCTAGGCAAGTGCGTGTATGTCTTGTACCAGACAGACTTGCTAAACCAAACCCACAAAGAAAAGAAAATAGCTTCATGACATTGAAAAATCATGGAGATGAATATTGCCATTCAAAGAAACCCAGAAAAAACTGCTATAGAGCTTTTATTAGATAGGAATATTATAGCTTACCAGAATCTGACGTCAATTCTATAGGAAAGTGGACGTTTGTTCCATCGCTTACTCTATCCGTAGCTTGTGAAAATGGTGAAGTAGAGTTAACACTCTGTTCACAAATGTATAAAAAGTAGCCTATTTTTCTGAGAACGTGGTCCAAGGATGCCCATCCAAATATTATTCCAGTATAGAGTACACCTTCAACGAAAAATAGGGCAATAATCAACCCCTTAACGTTCATGCTTGAAAAGACGATTCGCTCTTCTCTGTTATGAGTGATTAAAATTAGCTGCCATCTGCATCCCCCGGGTTTCGTCTTGACACTCCACAGTCGTTCAAAACAATCATTCTAGCCTGCCGAAGCGGTCTACTGATCATTCATGCACAGGCTGCGAGGGCGGAGCAAATTGCACTGCGCATGGAAAACCTTATAGCATGTAGTGTTCATGAAAAAAATGCATTATAGTTGGTTGTTCGGTTGTTTAATAACACTGACCTCAACACATGGATAGCGGGCTGCAGCACAGTTGAATGGTCGCCGAGTGAAACAACAGGAAGTTGGTTTTTGACCCATACAATATGGCGGAAACCATGCATACACCTGCTGGTGCACATATTCCACACATATGTTCTATTGTTGGACAAGGTGTATGCATTGTTTCCCGCCATATTGTATGGGTCAAAAAACCAACTTCCTGATGTTTCAATCAGCGAGTCTGTCCCACTACCCATGTGTAGAGGTCAGTGTTTAATAATAACAATTATCATTATTATGGCGCCTTCAACAACAACGGCTATTTGGGCCAGATTACTATGTATCATATAATACAATTACGGTACGTATTTCTATTCATATCTGGAGACAGGTGGGACTTACCAAAACAAATATATTTTATTTACTCATAAAGTTTTAATTAAAATTTTATATAGTGACACTCTACTAATAGGAGTAAGGCGAACATGTTAAATGGGTGATTAAATGCCCTCACCAATGTCTTAGTGTGCAATGTCTTATCACCAAATACCCAATGTATTTTCTTTCAAAAATATTCATCATTTAAGACGGAAGCCCATATTATGTGGCGCCAATTTTTCCAGACGTGACAAATAGCTCTCTTTTGTTTCAATTTATATTGGTATCAGTATTTTTAGTTTACTTAAAGATTGCAGCAAGATATGAACATTTGTATCGAATAAGAAATATTTTGAGATTTTTGTCAATTTAATATATTTATGACTTGTAGAGTCTGCATAAATTAGGCACCACAAGTAAGCGACCAGATTAAGTGTTACGAGGGTGGTATCATTTGAAATATATGCAAAGTAAGTATTCTAGTATGGTAAATTCTAAGTTTCTTTTCTGAGAATTTAAGTTCGTGTAGTACTCAGTCGTTGTTTGCGGAGGCCTATTTCTATGGCGGTGTCTATAATAAGGGCTTCCCAAAAATAAGTTCCCACTAAAATTCAAGGATATTTCGTTGCCTAACTCTACTTAAGATTGTTTTGACCATTTTTAAAAATTTAAAAAAAAAAAAAAAAAATTTGGCTCTGCCACAAAAGTTGTTGCTTTTCAAAAAACAATGGTTCAACACACAGTCCCTTTTTCCAAGTGACACGTTGCAATATTCAAAGGTCGAAAAGTCAAGAAATTATCATTTTAAAACAAGATTTTTTCAGCGCAGTGTGAAGTAAATAAGCTTTAAAAAATACTTTTGGTTTAGTATGGAATTCCCCTAGTGCTATATTGAGATCAGACCAGATGTTATTTATTAGATAGATTGTGCAAGAGAAGAAATGGAATTCCTCAAAAGGGCTAAATTTAGAAAATGAGTCAACTTGTTTATGCATTGAGATCAAAACAGATTGCAAAATTTGGGGGTTCCCCATGATGTTATTTATGTAAGATGGTGCAATGCAGATGATGTAATTTATGTGAAATCCAATTGGCCGGTGCAAGGTTATGTTTATGCATGATGATGCTGTAATGATTATTATTAGAAATATTGGCAATCTAGCTGTGAGATAAATAGTGCTCACTGGAAAGACTCAGGGCCAGTAGCTAGCAGTAGTAACTATGAGCTATAGAGTATACGTTAGAGCTAGTTTTGATCTGCAATAATGGTAGATTTGTGCTTTACATAGTTCCAGGATTTATTATTTTTGATGCCACCGGAGCTTGATAGCTGAACTGTCTGCTGTCGTCTTTTAAGCCAAAAGAGCTTGAGTTTTGGAACCAAAAAGGTATTCCAGTTTGTGGTCCTAAATGTGGGCATTAACGGCAGACTGATGGTGATAGAATACCTGGATTGCATTGCAGAATATTAGTGTCGTCGAGGGAAAACCCCGTCGTCTTGAACTGCTGGACAAAATTACCTTCAGGACTGAGAAGATTCCCTTGGAATATATTACCTGAGGAGTTTTATGTGAACTTATGCGCTGTCATTTTTGAGTCTTCGCTGTGAGGACATATCATCGTTGAACTGCAACGCTTCTTTTAACTTTGGACATTAGTGGACACTAATAAGTATAATATATCTAAAATCTTTAACTGTTGATTAAATGATGGTTTTGGAATTACCAAATTCTTGAACCAATCTGATTAAAATCATTAAATCTGTGTTATATTATAAAATTCAGATCACTTGTTTGTGTTTAAAGTGTATTTCTGAACTTTGACGTCCACGAGACATCATAACACAAGGAACTCATAATCCGCTTACGGACACGGTCAATGGACACACCTAAAACTCATATTAAAATCTACTTATAATATGTTGTGAAGAAGTTGTCTTGGAGCGTACGCCCACATCATAATGTACCTGAAGAAGTGCTTTGAGGGGGTACGCCACGTCATAAATGCTTCGATACGGACCCGGTTCATGGGTATTTACAAAATACAGAGAGCAAAACTGAGGAGCAAGTACGGGCGAGTATGAATCCTGATTAACTTTCAGGACAAAAAGTCACGAAATGCCAATGAATCTTTGACAGGACTAGAGGCATGGTACCATCGAGTCCAAATCTCTCAATAATTTTGTATTTGATTAATACATAAAGATCAAAGGCTTGTCTCTAGGCATTAAACGTTGTCATAACATCGTCCACGCTTTAAGCGTGATGAATACCCGCCAAGAGGTAAAATAGTGCAACCTTGGGCCAGTAGGACCAGAAGTGCAGAGGAAAATTGTTGTTAATCATGCATTTGAAAAGTTTCAGATGTTTACCAACGCCCACCAGGAGTAGATTGAGGCGTTTTTTCATGATGTAGAACACAAAAATACCTGTCCTCGTTTACGAATAAATAAACCATGAGCTATTAATGTATGTTCAATTTGCCGCGTAACCCATCATTTCTATTCAATTTACGCGTTATTATCAGAATCGAAATTTATTGGTATTTATCGACCTATATTAAATTGAAGGTAAAACCGGTTGTTTAGTGAAAGTAATCATAGGCCGGCAGGTAATCATAGTCCGGGCTCCATAAGCGACAACGGAATAATCTCAGCCGAACATGGCTGAGATTATTTCCAAAGGCATAGTTATTCAAATAATCTCAGCACTGTATGGTACAATGTCCTTGAATTGCATATAGGTCAATGGATACCCTTTCTATTTTGTTTCGAATGGAGAAAGGAGTGTCCAAACATTGACTTCCGAGGTGTTGGTTCTGAAACAATAGAGTTAGTCACACAAATAATGCCAAACAACTTTTCTTCCATGAATTTGTTCATCTTCATTTCCTGTTTGAATAAATGATGAAATATATGGTCCTAAATATTTGTAAAGCTCGAGTTCATTTTATTCGTGAACGAGGGACAGTGTAATTTAAATCCGGGCCGTGATATCCATTGGTACCACAACATCTGTATATTCCTGGTCGTGTTGGTACTTCTCTCACGAAGAGTGTGTGTGTGTTGGGGGGGGGGGTCAAACCCATCCGTTCCACTTTAGGATTACCTGTACCTTACCTATATTCCCGGTGATGAATGTTTGTTATTTTCACGAAAAGGAGCGTTAAATGTCAATTGACAATACATTAAATAATTTGCACCAGGAAAGGGCCGAAAATACAAACGTAGAAGAGGGCTTATCTTGAAGAATATTTAATATTAATAATAATAACTATTTTCAGTATTAAAATTAGAAGGAAGGAAGAAAGGTATTAACGTTTAACGACAAATCAACACCAAAATAGTTCATGTAGTGTCTACACTAATGATTATACATACACAGTTTTAAAAAAATCATTTCACAGACACCATTTTAGTACAATTAATTTGACTTAACAATTTTAAATCTAAATGATGATTATTTACATTCAAAATTGTAAAGATCGACTTCCTTTAGGAAAACAAACAACGCCTGCTGGTGCACATTTGCAAAAAAGAGCATTCATGTTTAGGCTCATTATACTATCTTTGTCGGACTTGCGCATAATCAGCGCCACTCAATTAGGATGGCTCACTAGTGACAATGTTGTTACAAGGAATAATTCGGGCATTTGTTAGCCCCTTAGGGGTTTGCATCGGTAATGTAGGTATGACATGCGAGCACGGGTTATGACAATGTCCATCCCTCCGTTTCTCAAGAATTGTAGTGATTGGTTGCAACATTTGGTGAATTGAAAGTGGAGATTGTGGTCGGGGATGGATCCCACAAGGTATCCATTTGTTTTGCATGTACTTTTTGACATTGGTTTGAGATCAGTGTATGGAATTTAACATTTGTTACATGTCATGTTCAAAGCACTTTTTGCCGATGCCATCCGCTGTCGTGCCTTTGATACCTACACGGCTTGGTATCCAGGGCCAGGCACAATGAGTTCCTTGCTAACTATCCTGGGTACATTTCAAAAGCAATTCTTACAAATAAAGGCATGGTCTAATTTGTTGCTATTTAACGCAATTAGACTAGACAATGAATCTGTGAAGATGATGAAGTCCTCATGAGGGGTTTGCAAGACAATGTAAAGGACATTTTTAGGGCATGTAACTCTACAGTATATATTGATGCAGTAGCTGGTTACTATAAGCCTAATTGTCTGTTTCTACCACAACAAGCAGCAGCTGCACCAACTTTGTTTTGATCCTTGGAGCCATCTGTATAGATGGGGGTGTGTTGTGCGTTTTCTCTCTGAGCTCCAGGAATCGGTATTGATAGATGAGAGGGTCTGGAGAGCCCTCTTCCAAGGATCTCAGGACAAATTTATTCTGGTTTCTTTAATTTCCAAGGTGGTGTTCGAGGCTATTTGGTTAAGCATTACTTCATTTGGGTTATCACATACTTGGTTGAAATCTTCTTTGATGCGAAAAGCAAATGATGTTATTGCATTAGGTTCTTTATCGTATAGAAATGTTGCGAATCGAGATCTAAATGCTTTGTCATAAGCGGGATATCAGGCTGCTTTTAGTTCAGGGCATAGTTGAAGGGATCGTTTTTCCCATCTGAGGCTGGAGTGGTGGTTCATTGCTTCCCATACATACTTGCAGAGGGGGAATGTACGGGAAAGCCACCCCAGGACAAAGTCTAAGTGCTTGGTTCTGTATCGAATTAGTGTTTAAGGGTATGACTGGCGTGCAGAACTGTAAATCATGCACCCATAGTCCAGTTTGGATCGAACCAGGGCCCTATATAGGTGAAGCATGACCGTTCGATCTGCATCCCAATCCATTTTTGAGACAAACTTTAAGGAGGTTCCGAAAGCTTTGAAGTTTTTACGAGAAGTCGAGGTTGAGCTTTAAATTTAACTTGCTGTCAAAGATTATCCCGAAGAATTTGGTTTGTAGCAAATACTGAATGGGTTATACATTCAATTTTAATTCAGGATCAGGAGTAAATGATCGTTTGTTAAAAAAAAAGTGCATGCAAACTGTTTTATTTCTAGAAAAACCGGAAGACATTTTATCAGGTCATTGTTGTATTTGATTTAAACAATCTTGCAAACGATGTTCGATAGCCTCCATACTGTCAGAGGAGCAAGTAATAGAGAAGTCGTCGACAAATAACGATTGCTCGATCCCCGGTTTAACCGCTTTAGTGATGCTGTTAATTTTCATGCGAACAAAGTCACCGACAGATTACGCCCTGTGGGGACACCCTTTCCTGATCATGAGCTTACTATGTTTCAGCAGCCAAGACGAACACGGAATTTGCGATGAGCAAGGGGAAGTTTTGAATGAAGATAGGCATGTTGCCCCTTAGACCTGCATTATGAAGATCCTCATGATACCTATGTCCAAAGTGGGGTCATAGCCTTTTCAGGTCGAAGAAGACCGAGACAACATGATCCTTTAACAAAGCCATCACGAATAGCAGATTCCAAACGAACAAGCTGATCTACTGTACGACGCCCATGACGAAAGCCACTCTGTATAATTTGATATCAACCCATGTTTCTCCAAGAACCAGAACCCAGCCGTCCCCGAGCATTTTCATTCTCTCCATAGTACATACACAAAACTTGTCCCAAGGATATGGGACGATAATTAGTGGGATTCGTAGCATCTTTCCCTGGTTTAGGAATAGGAATTCATCGTGGCTCTCGCCACGATTCAGGGGGAAAACCACCAGTTTCCCATTATTTATTGTAAATGTCTAACAAACAAGCAAGGATTCATTTGAGGATGTTTTAGGAATTGGTATGTGGATTAATCTGGTCCTGTTGCGTATCGTGACATTATGCAAGCGATACTTTAACTCTGTGATTGTAAAAGGACAGTGTAGTCCTCTGTGTTGTTTGATCCAAAATTTAGTTATGTTTTTCTGCTGTATCTTGCATTGCTGAAATTTAGGAGGATAGTGCGTACTTGATGAGTTCTTTTGAAATTCATCAGCTAACAGGGTGGCAATATCATTCCTTTCTGTCATTTGCTCCCATCTGGTTTGGTTAACGTGCGGAAACTGTGGTGCCATAGACTTACCACTTATTTGCGCAACAATTCCCAAGTTTTTTTAACAGATGTTCTTGTGTTTAGTTTGGACACATATTGTTTCCAGGATTCGCGTTTATTCTTTTAATTTTCGGGCTCGAGACTCGAGCTTGTCTGTATTTGTTGAGGTTTTGTGTGTTGGACGGTTTTTAAATGGTTTAGTGCCTGTTCCGATCCTAGTTGTTTTTGCATTCCTCATTGAACCAGGAGGTTTTTTATGTGGGTTTCCAGATGATTTGGAAACGGTTTTCGAGCAGCAGTCCAAGTTTCTAGAATTATTAAGATTTAACATATTAAAAAAAGGAAAAAACATTTTTATTTTCAAATTACCTTGCGATCTGATGGACTTTAAACAAAGACGGCGAAACTCGACCCAATCAGCTTTATGGATCTTCCACTTGGGAGTTTGCTATCGGGGGCAAGGGCCTGCATAGTATCAATAAAAATTGGGCAGGGGTCTACTTTCCACAGAGGTTCTCATGAACACTCCCCCAAATAACACAACTCCATAAAAATCTCAGGAGTACAAACTGACAAATCAATTGCTGTAAGTGAACCAGTAGACGGATGAAGATATGTAGGCGAAACCCTCATTCCCAACAGACTAAAGATCAACATTTCCAGAACAGTTTCCATAATCCTACCCCTTTGATCATTCACATGCCACTACAAAGATCATCATTAGTACAGGAGTCACTATTGACCAGTAAAATCACCCAAAAGAAGATTGGAGAGATTGTCACACAAGATTGTCAATCTCATCTTGGTTTAATTATGACTTGGAGGGGATATAGACAGAACACAAAAACAGCAAATTTCGATGGATGAAGTGTAACTTTCACGGCTACTGCGTGGAGGTTAGTATTCAGTTGTATATGTTCATGAGGAGGAGCTCCTCTTTTACGAGGATGGACGAACCTCCTACAGGTCTTCCATCTTGTTGGCGACCTGGAGGTTTGGTGTTATGTAAGCTATATAATTTTTAATTGTAAAGTTACCGAGTGAAGCCGTTGTTCTTGTAAACATAGAAGTGTAGGATTGTGCTCCGATATTAGACATTTTAATTCTTTCGAATTTGGTTTAATACCTCTACAGTTCCACTGTAAAATTGATGTCTTGGACCATTATTTTGCTTTGATTTAACAGTCAGAATATCCACCGTGGTCATCTTTACTTCTTGGGGTAAATTGTGGGGATGATGGAGTTATTCCAATCTCCAGATCTCCTCACTGAGAGGGCCCACCATATGCACCATATATTTAAAGGTGGAATAGGAATCCTTGGATCCCTTTTTGTTGTCGATTCGTTTTTGGTTTTGATTTGTTTGGTATGTTAACAGTTTTGTTATTTGGGTGCTTGGCATTTTTATCCTTCCTTAAGTGGAATTTCTACTTGACGATTTGCTAGCTTTGGACAGTCCAGCGTAGTTCTTTAGACAAACTACGGCTTCTGTTGGAGTATAGTTGTTTTTGAAGATTTTTGTGATGAAGGTTGGTGTTTGTGGTTGCTGTTTTGTTGCTGCAACACTCGGTGCTGGTGATTCTTTACATTCTGTTTTGTTGGGCATGAGCAATCGGGTTCCGGCCGGGGTTTGCCATCGCCAAAACAAGTCCGTCTGTGTTGATTGTGGAAGCGGTTTGTGGTTTATATTTTTTGGTGCCGATTTAACAACGGTGGCATAAACCTGGAGTCTGGGCCAGATTGTGTTGGTAGAAGGTAGAAGTCTTTAGCTTTGTTGTATGGCATATGGCCATTTGCCTTGTATTTTTTGATTTCTTTTCTTCGATCCACTTGGAGCAAATTTTTTGAGTTGGCTGGATGGTTGCCATTGCAGTTGACACATCGGGCAACCTCATTGCAATCAGTGGCATATAGGGATCCTAATTACCGCAGTTCTCTCGCACGATCGGCCTCTTTTACAGTTGTTTTGAAGTGTCGTAGCTTGGCACTTAAAGCACATGTCGGGTTTGAGTGTAACATTCACTTCACCTGCAAATATATCCAACCTTCAAGAGGATGAAGGCTCGGACTGTGAAGGTGACGATGAAGGTTACAGTGCCTTCGGTACTTCATCTCGGGTAACCATGATCCTGTGGATATGTGTGTGTAACATGTTGGACTTTCAAACCCTCAAGGATCTCTGAATCCGAGCAGTCTTTTATGTCTGGACATCGAAGACAACCTTTTTTAGAATTCAGAGCCCGATGAGGCGTTACTTTCACGGGATATGCGCAAGCTTGCCCCGTCTTCAACAGATTGACCAATGTTTATCATTGTCTACTTCAACAAAACAAGGTCTCCCGACCGTAAACGTCGTACATTTTCACTGTTCCGGCGATTGCTTCAATGGGGACCTTGTTAGCAGCAAATGGAGACAACTTTGTCATCGGCCCCAGCTGGAGTCAGCGCTCGATGACTAGAGGGGTCTAGCCAATTTGGTCAAATTCTGGCTTACGAGTCGGAGGTCATTCTTGTCGTTTTGTCGCCTTGGCTTGATTTAGTTTTGTTTTATTTTCCTAAAATAGTAATACGATTCACCTCCGGTGATCCCAACCACTCGGAGTCCAAACCTTGGGGACATTAACTTGCAAGCGGCTTTCTCATCGCTTGCTAATGCACCCACAGGAACAAAACCAGTACAAATGTACTGTCCAGAGGTATACTCTCAGTGGCGGTCATTTTTGTAGGATAAAAATATCGGACAACCTCAATTGGACTCTCAGCAGCCGCCTCTACGAATCACAGTCTTGACCTCCAGTAACAACAGCAAGTCACAACTACATTGGGAACAACCTTAAAAAAAACACGCAAAAAAACTCCATAAAGACCTACAAACTACAACAATTAAAGGTGGATCCGCAGGGCTTCACGCCACCAGCCGGTTGATTAAGCCCAGACCAAGGCCTCACCTTCGTCTTAGTGGAACTCCAGGCCAAAGGGATGGTGGCATCCGCCGCACCGCAGTTAAGTGGACACGTCCAACCGCCAGGCCCCCCCCTTCATCCCACCTACGAGGTCGCAGCGCACGGCAAACGAGCCGCCCTTTTAGTCGCCTCTTACGACATGCAAGGGAAACAGCGGGTGATTCTACTACCCGAACCCGGCAGGGGGCTTAAATATAAGATCCGATTTCAATCAGAATCAGAAATAACCCTACGTCTATTTGGGATAGAAGTTGTACCGTCGATCTTGAGTTTCCCATAGCCTGGCCCATACTTTATTCTCATGCCCGATTTCATATGATTAAAGCAAACAAAAATAATTTTTTTTTGTCAACGAGTCTGAACCAAGATCGGCGGAGGCGCTTTCGAAGCGAAGCTTCGGCCTAGGGGGAAGCGTCTTTGCGCCCATAGGGAGTTCGTGCAAAGCATTGTGTTCATCGAAATCTTATTGTGCTCATCATATCGGGAGATTGTACCTACTAATGGATTGCTCGTGCCTAGATTTATCTTTCACAGCCCATTTCTTTAACAACAAAACGAATGCCCGACAGAACATGAAAACAAGTATTATCACATTTATTTGACCGCAATGATTCATACGGCCCTTAGTATGTATTGGGCCAATAAGTTCCCAGGAAAGTTACGGAAAGATTTATTCGAAAATAAAAAGAATTAAACCACACAATAAATGCGGAGGAAAAAAGCGATGACACAAGAATCTCCCTGTGATGAGGATCGCTATACCAATCATGTACGGGACTATAGGAATAAAAAATTATTTTGGAATTTTTAACACAAAAACAGAGCAATGGAATTATTACATGAAGAAAAAGCAAAAGGTGAAATGTAAGATCTAGAGCCCGATGGACAGAACTATGTGAAAAAATACAAAATATTTTTTAAATTTGAGAAAACGAAAAATTGTACAATAGTGTATTCTAAGCTTTAACTTGATGACGGTAATCTATTACAAGTCTGTGACATTTTAAAACAGAGGTCATTTTTTATTTCCACAATTATATACTAGTGAATCAACCAATGAGTCTAAATTCGATACATTTTTGCCCGAGTCTATAGATAATAAGCTATCCCAGGAGTAAATGATTACTTGTGAAGGCTTGATTTCAATTCAAGAATGTGCAGAAGCTCTCAAAACAATGAATAATAATAAAAGTCCTGGTTGTGACGGTATTCCTAGCGAGTTTTACAAAGTCTTCTGGAATAATTTTAAAACTTACCTTGTAGCTTCCTTTAACTTTGCTTTTGAAAGTGGACAAATGAGTGCTGATCAAAGACTTGGTGTGATAAATCTTATTCCAAAAAGCGGTAAAAACCCTACTGATCTGAAAAATTGGCGTCCAATCAGTCTATTAAATGTTGATTACAAAATCTGTGCTAAAGTAATGGCAAATGGGATCAAAAGGTTCTTCCAAAGATAATTGATCCCGATCAAACAGGATTTATGAAAAATCGTTATATTGGTGAAAATATCCCTTTAGTTTTGGATACCATTAAATTTACATCTGATAATGATACTCCTGGAGTTCTTTTATTTCTAGATTTTGAAAAAGCATTTGATAGACTTGAGTGGTCATTTGTTAAAAAAAGCTTTGAAGTATTTTTAACTTTGGTTATCAATATATGAAATGGGTATCTATTTTATACAATAATATTAGCAGTTGTATTACAAATAATGGTCATATTTCCAATTTCTTTAATATTTCTAGAGGTGTGCGTCAGGGATGCCCTTTAAGTCCATATTTGTTTATTGTAGCAGCTAAATTAATGGCTATCTCTATTAGAAATTCTAAAGATGTTGTTGGTATAAAAATCGGAGATGTTCAAGTAAAAATAAGCTCATACGCAGACGATACCACATTGTTCTTAGATGGTAGTGAAAAGTCGATTTATAACACATTTGCCATTCGGGACAGTTTTGGTGAAGCATCCGGGTAAAGATTAATTTTGTTAAATCTGAAGCTATGAAACTGGGTTCATTGAGGCGTGATTTCAATATACTCCCTATTGGTAGGGGGCTTAATTGGAGTAATGGCCCAATACGATTACTTGGGATTTCATTTACTCATGATGAATCTGATCTATTTCAATTAAACTATGCTCCACAATTAGCAAAAATCAAATCTTTACTCAACTCTTGGTCTATGAGAGATCTTACTCCAATTGGTAAAATTACCATTGTTAAAAGTTTAGCTTTATCTCAGTTAACATTTTTCTTAACTGTTTTACCTAACCCTCCAAATGATTTTATTCAGAAAGTACAAAATATACAAATTTGTGTGGAATGGGAAGCCAGATAAGATCAGTCGTAAAGTTGTTATTAATGACTATGAGCATGGCGGTTTGAAAATGCCGGAATTAGATATTTTTCAAAAGGGTCTGAAATGTACTTGGGTTAAAAGATATCTAAATTGTCCTGATAACGCTAAATGGAAAATATTCTTGGACAGATCCCTTAGTAGTTCAGGCATCAAAGACATCTGGAAACTTAACATTTCATCAAAAGATTTTCCATTTCGTATTCTCAATGACAGTTTTTTAAATGATGTAGTAAGATCTTGGCTAGACTATAAACATCATCTTTTATGTACTGACAATTTTGCATCAGAAATAATTTGGTATAATTCTAATATTAAGAACAAGAACAAGTGTGTCTTTTATAAATCGTGGATCGAAAAAGGTGTATTAACAGTTAGTGATCTTTGTTGCGGGACTTTACTCTCCTTTGAAAAATTTCAGAGCAAATTTCATATCAACTGCACTTTTATTAAATATTTTGGTTTGATCAGTGCAATCCCAAGTTCTTGGAAGCGATACTTAAGATCTAGGTATAATGACCTTGATATTTTGTATGAGGAAGTACCTGCAATCGAAAACCTTTGCAAAGTTGAAAACCCTCAAAATTGGTTTATAAGACAATTGTTGATGCCACAGCACTAAATCCATTTAAATGCCAAAACAAATGGGTGACACCTTTTGGAGAGATTCTGAACTGGTGCGAAGTATACCAATCTGTGTTTAGAATTTCCAGTGACCCAAAACTTCAATACTTCCAATTTAAATTCGTTCATTTCCTTATCCCGACAAATATCTTCCTCCAGAAAATAGGGAAAAAAGATTCAGAGAAATGCACCTATTGTAAAAATCATCCTGAGCAGTTGCGCCATCTATTTTGGGAATGCAATAGGGTAAAAGCTTTCTGGAATAAAATTTGTTAACTGGCTAAATTATTCTATTTACCAAAGCAGTCCAATTGAATTGAATTGTAAGCTCATTTGTTTTGGAATTGTATCAGACCCAAAATGCTTGGTTTCCTTGATTATTCTTTTGGGCAAAAAGTTTATTTTTAACAGAAAGTTCCAAGAAGACACTTCTCTTGACTTTTTTGCTTTCAAAAACATGGTAAAAAACTATTACCAGGTTGATCGTATTCAAATGATAATCTTAAAGTCTTTAATGCAAAATGGAAATATCTTTTCTAGGAAGTAATGTTGTGTTGTTTTCCCTCTGGTTGGGGTGTCTTTTAAGGCGAGTGGCCAGCGTATTCAATCCGAGGGCACATGCTTCTAATAGGGGCATTTAATGTCCAGAGCGTATAGTTGGGTTAGGGGTGCCGGGAAAGCTGGTTTGACGTTGATGATCGACATCTCTTCCGATCTTTAGGCGGTAGTGTTTTTCTTGTCCCCTCTGCCAACTCCGCTGGCTACTCCCCTGGTGTCTTTGTAAAGTTTTGTCCTTTCTCCCTGAACAGGTCTGTGCCTTTTTTACACTGGTCAATCTTTGTCTTTAAGATGTCTCTGAATATCTTCCCTCATATGATTTTTAAAACAATTAAATTCGTCTATTTCATTTGTCCTATCATGCCAGTTGTATTTTAAAAAGTTGCAGGCTTGTTCTTGTGTCTATTTGGTTTGTCTATGCTATTTGTCATTTTGTCACACTGGTACGCTGACTGTATTCGTTGTTTGGTGGCAATAATAAAAAAAATAATAAAAAAAAGGAAATAACAAATAAAGCGCAACGCTGTAATGAAAGGTTAACAAAATAGTGGAGCTGTGTAACCTCGCTACAACCAATGGGTTAACACTGCTATTTTTAAAAATAATGTCAAAGAATACAAAAAAATGTTGAATATTTAGTTTTCAGAAAAAGTGTGACGGGTAACTCAAAAGTTGAATTTCATTCGCCTAACATAAATCTCAGTCTCATAAGCTTTCAACATCATTATGCCCTAAAGAATAATGTGATTAATGTGAGCGAATGAGCCGAAAAGGCTGTGGAAAGTGAGCAGCTAGCTGAGCAACCAAAGAGCAACAAATGAGCAACGTGAACACTACGCCTATATGATCAACCGTTTTAAGCCATTATCCGTCATTTAGATATAAGAAACCATCGAGGAAACCACGTGAATCTTATATCCGTCATCAAACCAGTTGATTGTCACTAGCGTGGCAGAAAATTTAAGGAGTAGTATAGTTAACGGAGATATATATAAGCTGTATATGCTGAAAATCAAACTATTGACGATCTTGAAACTAAACATTATGAACCCACATTTAAAAAGTGCAGAATTGAAGAGTCTGAAATGGAGGATTCGGAAACAGTCTGAGAAGGAAGATGACAGTGCTGAGGAAGCTATGTCTCAGAATCTGAATTTACGATGATGAATTTCGGATTTACACCACTAGTGACACACACATGTTTGTTTTGAATGTAGCATCGAAGCATTTGTAGAGTGTTCATACCCCAATCAATAAAACCTCAATTCAAAAAGAAATGCTGATGGAAAAAAATGTGGCTGGTTGTAGACAGCCTAGCTACATTGGAATCACAAAGGTGAACTAGGTAAAATAGTAGTGAAGTTGTTTCTGAACTAAAAAAACTAGGGTAGCCACAGTGTGGACATGGCACCGATTATACGGGAGTGGGCACAGGAAAGGTGCCTCCTTCCGCGCGAAGCCGGAACCCTTGTAATATTCGGTTTTCAAGACACATTTTCTAATTGAAAAGTTGATGTTCCCAAGATTGTAAATTGGATGATACTTTGATAAAGTTATGATTTGAAAATCAAACTATTGACGATCTTGAAACTAAACATTATGAACCCACATTTAAAAAGTGCAGAATTGAAGAGTCTGAAATGGAGGATTCGGAAACAGAGTCTGAGAAGGAAGATGACAGTGCTGAGGAAGCTATGTCTCAGAATCTGAATTTACGATAATGAATTTCGGATTTACACCACTAGTGACACACACATGTATAATACACCGTATGCTATGCTTTGACAAGATAACGGTATATTTCGGAATATTGTGGCCTGAGCACACGCTGTCATTCTTTAATTAAGACTATAAGCGGGAAGAAATGATAACTTTATTATATAATATTAATTAACGAGTTTATGCAGGCGTAAGAACTCGACAAGTGTTACGTTAAAATGGTTATTTCCATGACAATTATTTTAGGTCTCGACCTTTCCTTCGATCACGATTTATTGATGTCACGTTAATTTAGAATTCATATTTTCATATATTCATGGAATTCTTCTGTGTAATATTTGTATTACGCGAGCTCCGGATGTCGACTTTTCCAATGATGCATCAGGAAAACATCGCCTCTCCGCGGCAATCGTTGGCGGCGTACTGTATTGAGAAATGCGAGAATTCAGAACAATCATATATTTCAAGAGTAGGGTCAAAGGTCATCTAGAGGCAATTAGAGGTCATGTCCCCAAAATGGTCAGAATTATGAAATTGCTTGGTGTATCCACATATTATGTCGATGAATTCAATTTTCATTACACTCGCATGCAATAGTCCTAGTTTGATCGACAAACATTAATTTACAAAGTACTCTAAGGGGCTTACAAAATCACGTTTGTAGCTCTCACATCAATACGGATTGAATTAAATATCGTCGCGAATTGGGTTTGGGGTCAAGAATCCCTTATATAATCAAATCGGGCCACCCCCCGCATGTAATCGTATATGTAAATATACCGTTCTGATGCTATCCGCTAGGAAAGCGAAGGACACCTTTCGAACCTAATACTTATAGATGATATCTATCGCTCCTCTATTAGCCAACTATTAAAAAATCCTCAAGCTTGATATTATGAAAGCAGACAAGGTCATCATAAAGAAAATCATTAAACTGGTTAGAATGTTCTTGAATGAAGTCAAAATATTAATGCATTCCCGAAAAAATGTCATTTTAATGATGAAGAAAATTCACAATGATCACACCATACCTTCCATGTTTAAATCGTGTGCGTAAAAGAACGGGGGATTGTTGGATCAGTGTGTATGAATTTATTGTGAAGTGGCATAATTTCTGCCCACGTCGGGCACGCTCCAAAGTCAGCATATAAACGTACACTAAACGCAAAGTAATCCGCTCATTGTCACCTTGGTAAGTTTTTTTTTCATTATATGTATTTAATGATGAAATAGTGAAAAATCATAATTCATTTATAAAAAACAATATAATATCTACTATATATGTCTTATTTCAACAACGCATACGGAAAGTCTTCCAATAACAATTGCAGCCACGATCGTCGCGTCGCATGTCAGGGGCAAACCTGGGTGGTCCATTTAGAGGTCCTTGATACCTGCGATAATTATGCTGTCTTTGAGCAATATCAGGGCGAGGTGGCCGCGCGGTCTAAGGCGCTGAACCGTCGGCCAGAGTAAGATCGATCGAGCGGCCAGGGTCGAGCCCGAAGGAGTCGGGTTTCTTGTCTAATCAAATAGTTCCTGTAAGGTCGGCAATTGCATTAATTGCAACAGCAGTGTGATTTAGGAATTTCTCTCGATCCCACCCATTGCGTAAAATGGCAGCCGTGTATGCAATGGGTGCCGGCGCCTCATGGTTCGGATTGTCATGTAAAAGCTGGTGGTCCCGGTGTCAGGGGAGTCATTCCTGACACCTTAAAAGTTGCAGACCTTATCGAAAAGAGTAGGGCACCAGTCCCGGGGCTGTTACCTGCACTCATCACTCTGGGTACCAGGGTCCCTTCCAAACCCGCACTCGGCCAGCGGGAAGGAGGTTAGACCGAACGAAATTCCACATGAAACACGTTGAGCCTTAGTCCAGCTGGACTGACAAAAGGCTGATTATTATGAGCAATCTCACGCGCCTGACCACGACCACGCGGGGCCGGCATACTTGCACCGCGCAACGTGTGTGATGCTTCTCTAACGTAACACATTTACTCGTTTTAAAGCTTAACATGTTTAAAAACAAATAGATTTGTTCAAAAATAGTTTACACCATCAACTGGAGTCTAAGTATTTTAACGGCGCTGCATCAGAGAATTATTTGGCGAATTGTTTGTGTGACGCCTCAAATTTAAAAACTCAAAACCTTACCGCAACATGCCGCCGCCGGGCCGGGGCGGCGTGCGGGTTGATCTTTCTGATGTAGTATCAGTAAATATTAAACATCAGATTGACAAATATATGACACGATACTCATTTCTTTAGTGACGATGACGTGCTATAAAAATTGAAGCCTTAAGGTATTCTGGTTATAATTATCATAAAATTGTGACTTAAAATAGGTGTGAATGAAATATGTGAATAAATGATACTTATTGCTATCTTATGAGTAGTTAGTTGGGTATGCGACATTTGATCTCTACCTCCTCTCCTTGCTATAGCGTCAGAATAATAATTGAATAACATTTATTATTATATTCGGACTGTCATCTCATCTTCACTATGACATTCTCCCCCTCTCTCTATAGCCCTAAACTGTACCACTCAAGAGTTACGCTCTATCCGTCAACCAAGATCCGACAAATTACATTTCCCAAGCTGGAGTCGTCGAGTTCTTCCGCCCTTTTTATTCCTTATCTTGCTTTGCCCAGTTTGTTTAGTTTACACTTATTACCGTTTTCTTTTATTTTCCCCGTGCTGACTTCCTCATCCTCTCTCTTCCCCCTCGGCTCATATTTGTTCTTACCCCCAACCCGCTATCTCCTTACCATTTCGCTTTCGTGCAGTGACATCTTCCGCGGACTTCCCTCTACAAATCTTCTATTTCCCCTCAACATTTACCCCTCATCAAACTTACGTTTTCTCTCCCCCTCTCGACCACCTCTTCTTAAATATAATATATATATTATATATATTATATATATAGTATATATATATATATATTACTATATATAACATGGCGTTTTTTCATGTAGACAAAATTTTGTCTACTTTTGTATCGTGTTTTGAATTGCTTAACAAATGCAACAGTTTTTTAAGATAATATTATCTTGACTAGGCCTCATCAATGCCTAGGCAGTTTCCAACGAATAAAACAGGCGAGCTTTTAAGAAACATGCGACACGTTGGCGAGCAGGACGGAAATGAACACGAAAAAGTTGATAGCAAATTAACAGCATAGCCAATCAGTTGCGTCACTATATTCCGATAAAAATTTGTAGTTTTGAGACATTGCATCTTTGATCTTATTGGAATGTTGAGGGTTCAAAGTTCAATAAATTGTTGCAAACTCGGGATTGGTAATTTGTGTCATAATGGTTTTGATGAGCAGGTATTCGTTTAATTTCTTTCTGTTGCGAGTTGAGTTTGTTTTATTCCTGGTCGCCCTCATTGGTAGCATTGGTAGTGGTGTAGCAATACAGTGCTGCAGACGATGGCTCAAGTTCTTAATATAGCAACACACCAAAACGAATCACAAAAAAAAAGAAGAAATCCCAAACCGATGCGGCGCTTGAGGTGGGTCTAATGGGGGTTCCCATGACCCACACACTTCCTCGTCCGTTATGACAACCTAGAAAAAAATCAGAATTTTCCCTCAGATTTCGCTTTTACGTGTTTAAACACCAAGGCGACCCGTCTAAATTTGGAATTCTTGGCCGCCCTCCCGTGATGATATAGAGGAACTGAGGTTATTCACATCTGCGGCAAACTCCACTGAACTTGCCGGTTGGTTATTTTAACACTTGAACCCCCGATTTGATCTGTTGAACTGAATAGTCACTAAAATGACTGGAAGTTTTACACATCAGTCCAGTTGTGATTAAAACATCGGCTTGACACGTAAGCTTATCACTGTCAGTTAATTTGCAGCCAGATGAGAACTTCTAAAGTTGCAAAAATGCAAGCAACCAACCTCACAGGCAAATTAGTATTTAACGTCAGCAAGGAAGGTGGGTGAGGCTAATATTCACCGCCTTGTGTATTTTTCCAATAAGCTTAGTAGGCCTATAATGTCAGATTCACTGCAGTCGTACGTAATATTATAACCTTACACTGTTAAAAATTCCGTCGTTAAAATTAGAAGAGAAAACAGATCCGAAAATTACGGAAAAATTGTTTTGAAAACAATAAAAATAAAAAAACAAAAAAATAAAAAAATAGCCTAACAAATGTTAATAGGTTACGGAAATATTGCAAAAATTTTTACTTTTTTTATTTTTTTAATTTCCACCCCCCCCCTTTTTTTTGGTTCCGTAATTTTAAATACGGAAAATCTGTTAAAATACATATTGTGTTACATAATATGAGACAAATTTCTGTAAAGTACGCAAGGAATTTTTTAACAGTGCCGTTGAAACATGTTAAGGCCGGGGGATGGGGGGGGGGGGGGGGGGGACAACTGCCATTTCAGAAAGTGTAGTATTGTCTTTAAGGCCAGTGTATAATAACCCACTTCCATTTCAGCAACAAAGTCACAAAAGGACCAATTTAAAAAAAACGTGTTCTCTAAACCCAGTGGCGTGTCAGACTTTTTTTTTTGGGGTGGGTTGACTTTTTGGGAAGGAAAGGGAAATTCGGTGGCAGGCGGCACAATCCAAAAAACTTGACATTTTTAAACATATCTACTTTTTAAAGAATTTAAAAAAAGAAAAATTTTTGATTTTTTAAATCCTCAAATCGCTGATTTTGTTTCCTGTCGCCGGGGGGGGGGGGGGGTGCCCCATCGTGCGCCGCCCAATGCCTAAACGTCGTTATGGGAGACAACGGCTAGATTGAATTTTCAAGAAATGGCAATTGTCTTTTCTATAACTTTTTGATGTGATTTGCAATATAAAACTTGTGCTTTTTTAGCTGGTTAAGCCGTTATAAAAAAATTCCTAGTCGAGGTCATTGTCATTTAAAAAACCAAAACAGTTAAGGGGCCCAGTGTGAAAAAACGGGGCTTACAAGTAGGTCCCACTCCAGCTGCTATTGTGACTGCTTTCAGCCTTTGAGTATAAACTTATCAAAATCTTATGCTTTTATGTTTTAATTTATCAGTAGGCCTATTTTTTTAATGACTGGCGAAAGGTATAATGCAAGAGGATTTCAAATGTTTCCTCTCCATGCAGTACTTAAATAAGAACGAGTTCTAACCGCATTGACACACTCATATACTACAACTTATCAATTTCATGGCACAGATCAATAACCTACTGATTATAAAAAGATGCACCCTGGTGTCAGGTATGTTTCATGATACCTTAGAATGAAAAGGCAGTTATGTTATGCAGGTCTATAAGGAGGTCAAAACCATGTCCCTGGAATGAAAATATAATTCGTAAAATCACACCCCTATATAAACTCTAAGCCAACAGGCCACAGATAAACAGTCCTATTGTGATGTGAGTTTTATCGGTATTATTACCTGTGTTTTTCAAGTGTTACTGTACACATAGGTCCATGCATTAACGCATATCGGACTGGATTTCTTTTTTGCAATTTTAAAAATTAAAATATAAAGCAATAAAAAAAATGTAAATTTTAACCTTTGTTATTCTAGGCAGTGCCTTCACACTGGCCGCGTTCAGGGGAAGGGGAAAGGCCAAAGGGGAAGGTCAACACATGTTATTTATGCAATAAGTCAGATTATGTGGTAGTGTTTTTCTATAAAAACATTTAAAAAAAGGGGGGTAATACATACACATCACAACTTTTTTTGTAGAATCACAATTCATTCATCTTTTCCAATTTCTTCAAGCAAAAAAAAAAGAGACACAATAATCAGATTGAAGAAATCCCCAAGTGGTAGAGAAGTAGAGTACAGCCGAAAAGATAGAATATCGCGATTAATAATAGAGAGAATATATATAATAGATATAAATATATTATTATAATAGAGATATAATATTAGAAAGATAGCTAAGATATAGAAGATAGTATATTAAAGAATATTAGATAAATAGATAATAGATATAATATATATAATTATCTAATAATATAATATTTTAAATATAATATATATATTATATATTAATAATAATTGACACTGTGGATCACATATTGCTCAGTAGATGCGCGAACCTTATTGGCGTGCGTGGGAATGCTCTTAACGTCGGTGTTGTCATCATATTTAAGCAACAGGCCGCAGGCCGCAATGTGTTGTGTAGGCAATCCTCATCCACTCCACGTTTTTTTCAATATTTCTCGGTTCCACAAGGACGGTCCTGCCTTGGGCCAACGTGGTTCAATGTTACACCTTACCCTGTTCACAACATAATCCTCAAATAACAAATTACAGTATCATGTTTATGCGGATGATACGCATGGATGTGTCCTTTTAACAACCAACCATGTTCACTGAGCAAAGTATGAGTGTATTGAAGTACGCATTGTGAGATTCGTCAGGGATGAAAGAGAACTTTCTCAGTTAAACGATGACGGAAGAATGAGGAAAACAGAATTGATTATGATTGGATCCAGACAACAGCTGTCAAAAGTAAAGAAATGTTCCTATATACGATTGGCGATTATGACATCACGCCTGCTAAAAAGGCTCGTAATTAGGTGTTATTTGGACTCATCTCTATCTCTTAAATGATCATATTGCTAGCATTGTTACGATCTGGCTTCTTTTCACACAGAAACATTGGTAGTAGAATAAGAAGATATCTGGAGTCCTGTGCCACTGAACAGATGGGTGCACAGTTTTCTAACCTCCCCGGGCTCTTGAATGGGCAAAACTCACTTTTGTTTGGACTTCAACCACAATCAGATTGCTCGTCTTCAGCGTTTGCAGAAGTGCCGCTGCACGTGGTCACTTAAACTAAGAGAAGAAAGCTAATATCACTCATTTTGGAAGGAGTACATGGTTGCCGGTGGATTGTAGAATTATGTACAAACTTCTGCTTATTTGCTTTTAAGTCACTGAATGGTCTGCGCCCAGGGGGGGAAAAATATATTAGTTGTCCTTCTCAAACCATACCAGTGACGGTAAATTAGAATAATTTACTGGGTGGGCCCAACTTTATAACTGACCCAAAAAGTAGGGAAGGAAAAATAATTTACGGTATGGGCCACTTTAGTTGCCAGAAGAAATTTGCTATTGATAAAAAAAAAAACAACACACGAAAAGCAATGGGTTATTTTATAAACTTGTATAGGTAGATTATCCATCCACAAGAGTTTACTGCATGTTTACCGATATACAAAATCAAGAGGAAATTTCAGAAAAGTGCACTCCATTTTTTTTACAACTTTGTACATATTTAGAATGATACAATGTATTAAATAACCTGAAGTGAATAAGTCCCAACTCCTGTCTTTATGTATAAAAAAGAGTAGAAGCTTCTCTATGGGGGGGGGCGATTCGACAGGAAAATAAGTTTCAAAATACATGTTTTTGGTTCTTTCCGTTGTTGTTCAATATAACCTTTCAAACGTTCTCAGTCGTTTGTTCTACAACCAATCAAATGCGAAAATTTTGTATCCGAAAAAAAATATCCTTGGGTCTTTAATGTTGTATTATGGTGGGATTGAGTGCTAACTAAGAGAATATCACGTGCGATATGAACCAATCACATGAGACCGGACTCAAAGGATATCAATGTTTTGTTTGCAGACCTCTCCGCCGGGGTGAAGCTAAAGATTAACAAAAAAAGGGTATTTTCAGAACATAGAATAAGGTTGAAGAATTTATTCTTTGTGAAGAAAGTATTGAAGTTAGCATCTGCTTTAACTGATGTCACTATTCTAAATCAAAAATTGGGAGTAATATGAATTTGTACGGCAAATTGTCCATTTTTTAATAATAATGTAAATCTAAAAGGGGACTAAGGCCTTGGAAATGAGCTCCCATTATATATACAGTTTGAATGTTATTTCAGATAAAGTTGTTTATTGTAAAAGAACTTAGTAGTAATAAGGCTTTCAACTAATTGGTATGCAACGGGTTGGTCTGTTCAGAAACCTATTTCATTATAAAAGTTGATTTGATTTGACATATGCATTTTTTACTAAAACGTTGATTCTTTTATTCGGTATATTCACAAATTTATTATTTTTTTTAAAATATTACTATCAACAAATTATACCACAAGTATCGACAACAAAGTCAACCAATACTCAAAAAAATGGCAAGAAACAAATCATCTCACGAACACGCTTCCAGATGGGCACCTAAACATCGCCTCTTTGACAATTTTAGTAGTGGCAGATGTAACATTAAAAATATTATATATCGATTGTCTCTTTTCTAACCTTTTTTATTATTCATCCATTAATATAACTTTTGATGCCAAAAACCTATGTATGCCCATCCAACTGAGTGAGCCTGTATTCAGTGTCAGTCCACTACAATCAAATCCTATGCAAATTGAGGCCCCACAGTGCCCCAGGTCCATAATTGATCAATCCAACATGTTTTCACATAATAATTCTTGAAGATACCAATATTGCTGCTCAGTAGCTAGTCCTTTATTTGGAGGATCGCTTTTGGTATAGTGAAAAAAGGAATAGTATTTTAAGTTATATAGGTGATGATAGGCAGAAAAAAACAAAAACAGACAAGGAAACAAAAAGCCAATTTTGCAAAATAGTCATTTGACTTTGGATACATTTACGATTTTGTTTTGTTATTATTGAGGTGAATTCAGAAACTTTGGCGTTTTGGACAAAATGACAGTGGGAATATTTACGTTGTCAGGTGGATCCAAATCAATATTTTTGGTTCAGAAATTAATAATTATTACAGTAAGCATGATACAACTAGTTTGACCAACGTTGGTAGTATGATCTAGAGTAAAACAATAACAAAAAGTGCATGTTGCATTTGTTTTTTGAGCACTTACTGCAAACAAACTTAAATTTATTTTGGAATGGTAAATGCAATTGTATTTAATGTTCCTATTCTCACCAGACTTACTTGCCCCGAGTCACAAGATGATCATTATTTGGTATGATTACATTTAACAACAGGAAGGAATTCAGTATAAGCCAATTCATTACAATATAACATACCTCCTGTCGTGGATTTGTCATGTGGAAAGATGCGATATTTAAATTTTAAAATTTAATTAGTATAGGCCATTAGTTAAACTTTGTATATTCCCTGACTTATATCGTATAATGTTAGGTATAGGTCACACGCTGCCTCTTAGGATATTGCTTAAATTGCTCTGTGACTATTTTATAACATTCATAATGAACGAATACTTTAATTCATCAATGATGTTTTGGGCCAGAGTAATGTACGGGTGGGTCAAAATAATTAACGGGTGGGGCATTTTGGGTTCATTTGGCAGACTGAATTTACTGGGTGGGCCAAAAATAAAGGGGTGGTCCATGGCACCACCCAGTTTCTATGTTAGTTACCTCCCTGAACCATACAATCCCACTCGGACGCTCCGTTCCAAAAACATGTCTTTGCTTTGTGAACTCGTCTAAACATTCGTGGGGGAATACTGGCTTTTTCTATTTTGCGTCGCTCCACGTCTCTGGAATGCTCTGCCCTTAGATGTTAGAACTAGCCCATCTCTAACTCACTTTAAGGCTGTTTTGAAACTCCATCTGATGAAAGAAGCATTTGCCTTAACTTTTTTTTTCTCATTTTTCTTTCTGTGCTTATTTACCTCTGTCTTCTTTTCCATGTATTTTGTGTTTAGTTTTGTATTGTGTACATGTTATGTAAACTAGCTATTGTTCTGCGCCTTGAGCGCCATTTTGGTGGATTTGTGCGCAATATAAATCCACATTAGTATATTATTATATATACTTATATATATATCTTTATTGATTATACATATATATAAATATAACATATATTGCCATGCTGACTTCATGCATTTCCACACGGACTGGGTTTATCGGCTGCGCTCTTTTTAATTGTACAGCGTTTAGCCTGTGCATGAGTTTCACTCGTGCCTACCAATCAACAAAACAAACCCGCAGTATTGCGTATTTTTTACCGTTACCCTGATTTAATTGATCTTCCAGAACTACTTTCATTAGTAAGTATGAATAAATGAGGTTTTAACAACAGTAAAGGAATAACACGCTTTGTTGACACAGTAACAGGCCCAGTATACAGTTTCAGCAGCTTTCCTCCAATATTTGGCTGCTTGTTTGAAATTGCCCTGTGGTTACGAATGTTCATTACTAAGTATAAAAGGTCCCTGGCCCGATCGCTAATAGCCTCGTCCCTCCCAGAAGCCCCAGATTTTACGGGGAAGTGGTCTACCATTATTGTATCTGAAGAACGCTGCTATTTTTTCTCATTTACCCGCTGTGAAATCTTAGAGCAAAGGAAATGGTTGGTTTTGGAAGTTATGAGCGAAAATGTGCCCTATTTTGGTCGAGCCAATATAATTTTTACACATACTCTATGGGCTTACAAAATCATGTTTTTTAGCTCTCGCAATCAAAACCGATTGAAATATCGGCGCGCAAATTTACAGATGGGGTTTGAATTAAGGTCATTCAATCAGATGAAAACTTCATATCCTAAACATCGGGTTCATCCCCCTTTAATGATAAGAACAGTAAAAAATCGGGTAACGGTCTTATGATAACATGACACTGGTAAGCGAGGTCATTTTCGGACTCGTAATCAAGTCATGCGGGCGGGGCGAACCCTTTTTTTGTGGTGTTGTCTTTCACCATTGGATACCTTTCACGTGGGCTAAAGGAGCTAAAAACGATAAGAAACTAGTGCCAATGACTACATCATGGTGCCGACATCGTGGCCGCTGTATCGAATTCGTCTATCTAACTCTTCAACTTCACGATACATACGATCGTTTATCTTAATACGGCCGAGTTGGCACAATCAACAAGCCATCGGGGAATCAAGAACTTCAAAGATACTTCGCATGGGATGATTGTAAGTATCTGTGATGTTAGCTCTACAAAAAGTCACACTCACGGAAGACAATGGGGTCAATGGTCATGATTAAATCTTTGCGCAACCGGAAGTGTCGGTCTCAAGGAGCATACACCCCCCACGGCTATTTGTCGAGGTGGCTACCTCTATCAACCCTGCCTGGATATCTTAGTTGGTAAGAGCTTTCCCCCCCGTGCATGTAATACTAAGCGCCGGTTCGTATCCGGCCAAGTGCAGTGGGTTTTTGTTTCACCCTAATTCGTGCGCTGGCCATCTCCAAGGAAAGATAAATCAACTGAAAACTGTTCTCGTTGGCTACCTGGATACTAATTGTTAATTTCAACAACACCATCCATCTGGCCTGATTTCAATATACCACTATTAATTTTTTTTCATTGAGAGCTTTTTGTTCTCAAGTAATAGAGAAACATAAATTACATCTTTTTTAATCATAAAATGGGGATACTATAAAACAGGAACAATCAACCAGAGATATAATGTTACTGACGCCGATTTGTTTGCTTTTCGTTGATGTACTTGAAAACTCAATCAGTGTCATATATTACAGGCCGTCCGTGTGAACTGAGTGTCCTAACACCCATTTGTCTATTGTGTTCCCCATTGAGTCTGTATCATCATTTGTGTTTCAGCACTGTACCCAAATGGCCTCGTCTATCACTCACACCTCTACCTGGGGGAACTCAGTTTCTTTAAACAAAAATCTGTGTAAATATACTATGGAAAGGGGAAAACAGTGGTGTGGGACGGACATGACTTAGTACTTGGTTATTAATAAAGATTCTCCTTGCAGGGGTCAAATAATTCAAAGGTAGATTTTACACTACCATAATTGTTTTAGGAGGTGCCTTTTAGACCGATCCAATACTTGTTTAGGGTGGCCTTTTGAAACCGCCGTGTTGCGCATGATAGCTCCTTTGTCAATGACCAGTGACCACCGGAGCGGCTTTTTTAAGAACATGTAATGAGTACACACTTCAATCGTAAGAAAAGCAAAAAGCGTTAACATATGAATGTGGATTCATCATCAGTAGGACATTATTTTTGTGGTTCTCATCTGACAAATAATTAAAAATTAACTATCTCCGTCATATGTCCGCCTTAAGGCAAGTGCGTGATGTTGAGCATTTTAAGTTTCAGGCTACTCTTTGAAATTTGTTTTTTGGTCCATATCAAGATTTCTTCTTTGTACCAGACAGACGGTAAACTCAGACCACAATGAAAATAGCTTTCATGACATTGAAGAAATCAACTGGAGATGACATTTGCCATTCACTAAACCCCAGACTGCTAAGAGCTTTTATAGATCAGGATTCATATCACTTACCAAATCTGACTTCCATTCTATAGGAATTTGGACGTTTACTCCGTCGCTTACTCTATATGGTAGCTTGTGAAATGTGAAGTAGAGTTAACACTCTGTTCACACACGTCATACAAGTAGCCTATTTTTCGGAGAACGTGGTCCAAGGATGCCCATCCAAATATTATTCCAGTATAGAGTACCCTTCAACGAAAAATAGCGCACAATCAACCCCTTAACGTTCATGCTTGAAAAGACGACTCCCTCTTCTCAGGCATACCGCAAACTCTTCGTTAATGAACTACAAAAGCAAACTTTACGTGCACAACTTCTCGTTCAATACGAAATTGATCAGTGATGCGTGACGTCTGCTACACAGCCTCTCTTTGGCCCCAAGTTTCTAAATCCACTGCAATTTTGATTTTCCGCGCAAAGTGATGTTCATAATTGTAGTTCCTGACCGTATTACTAACTTTAAATAGTTATAAATGATGCTTAAAAATGAGATAAAATTGCAAGCCAGTTGTAGTATAAAGCAAATTCTGATAAAATATATTGAAAGGAATATAACAAACAATTTTCGCTCCGACATGTAGCTGGAATTCAACGCATCGCAACCACGCAGTATTGTTAACAAAATTGAGCTCCATTGTCCTGGGCTTGCATGGTGCATAACTCATATTCACACCACAGCTGTTGATTTGGCAGCAGTGTTGCCCCGTAAATGTCATATCGACCGACATGTTAACAGCACGTCCCATTTGCTCGGCATTCATTACCGTACAATATCTATTGTAGGCCAATTTTAGTAGGACTTGATTATTAAAATTGCTAGTTCCTGCCTGTATTACCCCAAGTTCAATGTTAATTTGTTAATATTTTGAAAGCCAATATCGGTACGGTTCAATGATAGAGGTCTCCGCCTTGATAAACCTCGCAAAGGACATTTCAAAGTTTTTTGAAAGAGTAATTTTTCACTATATTTTACTCAACATAAGCGCCAATTTGGATCAAATTTGAAATTTAATTTTCTGATTTGAAAGAATGATCAAACAAGAATGGTCTTTAGCTAACTGCCTGTACATTTTTGTACAAAGTTTTGTAAAGTCAACAGATACGAGTGCTTTTTAGATCACTAGTGCAATCTAATTCATAGTCCAAATCCACGTTGAATGTGCATTACGGGAAGTAAAATAAAAGGCTTTCTAGAACTCTGCGGCCTGCATGTTCTTTCTTTTATGAGTGATTAAAATTAGCTGCCATATGATCCCACGAATTTCGTATTGACCACACCACAGTCGTTCAAAACAATCATTCTAGCCTGCCGAAGCGGTCTAAGGATCATTCATGCACAGGCTTACAAGGGTGGAGCAAATTGCAGTGCGCATGAAAAACATTATTGTATGTAGTGGGTCCTGTTCATGAAAAAATTGAAATTATAGTTGGTTGCCGTTGTTTAATAATAATAATTATTATTATTATGGCGCCGTCAAACAACAACGGCTATTTGGGTAGATTAATATGTATATATATACAATTACGTATTTCTATTCATATCTAGAGACAGTGGTACTCCACCAAAACAATATATTTTCTTTACTCATAAAGTTTAATAAAGTTTTATATAGTGACCACTCTACTAATAGAGAAGGCGAAAGGTAAATGGGCGATTAAATGCCCTAACAATGTTACTAGTGTGCAATGTTTATCACCAAAGACCCACATTAATTTCCTTTCAAAAATATTCATCATTTAAGACGGAATCCCATATAGGGTGCAATTTTTGAGAACGTGACAAGTTCTTCTTTTTTGTTTTATTTTCATTAGTATAGTATTTTAGAAATGTTATGAGATTTGTAATTATTTTGTGGTGTAGAGCTGCATAAATTTGGCACCACACATAGGTGACCAGATCATGGTGTTACGAGGGGTTCGGGCACCATTTCAGTATTACAAAGTAAGTAACCCTGGTATGGTAATTCACATCTTTTCTGGGAATTTAAGTTCGTGCCAGTACTTATAGGCGATGGGATCAAAGAGAGAAAGTAGTACTTGCATAAGGACTTTGATTACGCAATCGGCGAAGTAACTGGTTTATGCACGGGATGATTATTAAATTATTATACCTTTAATACTCTGGGGTATGCCAAGTCAAGTTGCACGTTTTAACATGATCACAAATGTCATCACAATTTCTTCCCTAAAGATTTCAGTGACCAGTAGATGTACATCATATCATGCTGCATTGACTCGACCAAATAATAGCACGGTTGGATCCAGTAAAGCCGCTCGGTATGAGAGGCTAAATCTATCATGTGAGTGCACAAGTTGTAACTGACATTGGCAAAATGAGATTTATATAATAGAAAAGTAGATCATTACGCTTAATTTGATCTACATTACAGGTTGACAGTCTCAATTATTGCCAGGGGGGGGGGGAGTTATTAAGCTAAATAGGCCTTATTTGGGTGTAGATTACGACTTTGTTGCACTCAAAATTGAATTTATGTTGAGTACAACAAAGTCGTAACTGGTAGATACGACTTGTTGCACGACACGGGAAAACTACACTGTTAAAAAAGTTTCCGTAAATTTACGGAAATTTCTGGCAAGCGGTTTCAGACATTTTTAGGGTAAATTTACCGAAATTCGTCAATTAACGGGCTCTTTGAAAGAACATTTTACGAAATTGTCTCCTATCGGAAAAAAATGTGTATTTTAACATAATTTTCGTAATTTAAACCAAAAAAAAAAGTCCGGAAATATTGCGCCAGAAATTTTTGGAAATATTTCCGTAAATTAAAAGTTTTTATGTTTTTTGTTTTTATTTTTATGTTTTTTCTAAAACAGAATTTACGGAAAATCTGTTTTCTAATTTACGAAAATTTTTAACAGTTTTGTAGTTAGTAGTAGATAGACATTTATTGCTTGTAAAAGCGATGGTTTTTAAAAGGTTTAAAGTAAAAAAAAATTTCTCCCAAAATATTTGGTGAAAAGAGCAATTTCATTTTTTACCAAATTTATGCTAATTTAGCTAATTTTGCCACAAAAAACTTAAAAACATATTAAAAAATGTAGTTACGACCTTTTTCCACGTAATTTACGCCCAGACTTAATTAAGTTACAAAAGTTAATGAAATACGCATAATTTAACATATATTTCAAGTATAAGGCTCAATTATTGCAGAGGTTATTAGGCTAATTGGCCTAATTAGGTGTAGATACGACTTTGTTGCACTGAAAATTGAATTTCCCGTGTCGGCAACAAATCGTAACTGGTAGATACGACTTTTGCACGACACGGGAAATAATGTGTGTAGTTACGCCACGCTTATAGCCAATTATTTCGTTGCAATAGCGACTTAAGTGGGAAATGGAAATATTTAAAAGCTATTTAAAAAATACATTTTATCGTGTATAAGAATTATTGTCATTAGAAAAGTCACAAAAGAACGAAATCACAAAAATGCTTCTCCTGTAAAATCATGAAAATTACAGATAGCTGTCATAGTGCAGTTAGTTGTCCACTGTAACGGGCCTCGACTGGCCTCAACCCAACCAAATCATGTGACATGAATCCATTCATAAGTTGATCGATGTAAATGATTCCCACTTGACAGGACACCATCCAATCACTGATCAATGAATGATATGGATGAGCGATTTACCCACACACTGTGTCCATGAACATTGGCGAGTATGCCTGTTTGTTTAAACAAGTGGAAGCGCTTGTTAGCAGAAAATGGTCGTTTCGGATCTTTTTTTCAGCACGATATTGTCAACCAAATTATCACCCAATTATGTAGAGATAAGATTATCTTGGTGTCAGCTTCTACGAAGAGTAAGGTCTAACCGTTTGTCAATGGCACCCTCTTGAATACGAACAGCAATCACTGGTGCTGATTTTTTGCCATTTTAGACATAGGCATTTACCCTACCAAAATACCATCTTTATAAATTAACCATTTTCGAAATTTTTCTGAAGGTTCTATATAATAAAATCTCACAGATGTTATCCTGCCATTGCCCCCCCCCCATGTTAGATTCCCCCCTCTCTCACAATTAGAGCTTCTCTGAAGGAAGAAATCCTTGAGCACTTTCTCGCAAACGACGTGAGTTTTCTCATGTTCCTATCCGTTAGGCACAGAGTACGCATGAAAAGGTCATTAGGGCCTTATTGAATGCACTGTTGTGCCACAGTGAATAGGGAGGGAAATTGGACAGTAACTGCAAGATGTTGCACTCACATGACGAAATCCTTTTATCTGGAAGTACAGAGCCATGGTTATTACCCATGCGGTTTTTGGTAATTTTTTAAAAAAGATTAAGGTTCTATCACCCCCCCCCGAATAAGATTTGAGATATTTGTTGGCATGACGCAAAGCGCAAGATACCTGTTCTCTTTATGAATAAAATAACCTTGGTTTCTACTGTGCGTTCAATTAACCTGGACCGTATAGATGAGTTGAATGTGACGTAACGGAAACGTGACGGGCAAACGAACAAAGCACTGCATGCCAGTACGCGTGTGAGCATCTGCAGGGCTTGTGCTTTGAAAATCGAGCTCAATCAGGGTGATAATGGCTATTGGAATGTTGTAACTGTATGGGAATACTCTTCGCACCTCTAACAGGTCAGAAAACCAGGTGCTAAGTATTTGTAACATTGATGCCACCTCATCTAATTCATCATTTTTTCGAAAAGGGGAAAATTAAAGAGACACTGAAAAACCATGTAAAAAGTTGTTTGGCCAGACTGTGACCCTAACATTCTTTGTGCAGAAACCAAAACCAGTTAGTAACTTACCGAAAACACTATTCTATTTTACCGCGTTTTTCGTTGTTAGCATAGGTCACTAATTCCCCTTCTTTTTGGCTTGTGCCGAATACTCACGGCAAGTCACAGCGCGTCACGTAAATCATTGGTTAGGGAGAATTCAGTTCGTGATTCCAGTGTTAAAGAAGAAAAAATGAGTTCCAGGGATTTTTGAATAAATCGCAAATCAAACCCCAACATCGGGATCCGGTTATAACGAAGGTCTAAGCCGGTTTAATGCCGGAGATCCGGGACCACCAATGGATGCAATCGATATTCGCATTATGCATATAGTTGGGAAACGGGCTTGAAGTTCGTGCCGCGAATGCCAAGTTTTCCAGTGCCTGTGATGACCTTGGCTGCATATGGACTGCATGTATCAACCAAAAGGTAAAAATTTTGATTCATATTTTTAAATACATGTGGTCGCACGATAGACCCACCTGAGCAAGACCAAGAGGGGAATAGACCGTATTCAATATGGACGTCAGCCATCAGACATGTGTGAACAAGTGCATACATTCCTGGACTACAACATTAAGCTGTCAATCGATCCATGTTTAGCGATTGCCAAGGGCTCATTGACGGTGTTATGACGTTCGTAGACGTCACAGGTCAGAATACCTTTCAAACACAGATAAATGAGCCTGTGCAACAAATGATCTAAAAAAAAAAACAAATTATAATAAACAGTTTTAATGTCTAATTGATTTGTTCAGAATTTGGTATGTCCAAAACAAAATTACCAACACAATTAGTTAAGATTAAGATGTTTAATAGTGTCCCTGTGTGAAAGCGTTGCAGTTTCAACCGATGATATGTCCTCAAAGCGAATACTCCAAACTGACAGCGCACAAGTATACCAAAACTCCTCAGGTATTATTTCCAAGGGAATCTTCTCAGTCCTCAAGGTAATCTTGTCCAGCCCAGTGAAAGACGTCAAGGTTAAATTAAGTCCCTCGAGATAATAAACATCCACAAATATCAGTCAAGGTAATCACCACGATTTCTAATCTGTCCACAATTGGAAATCCTACTTTGATTCCAGCACTTTCGGCTTTCAAAGGGCGACAGAGAATAATTGCAGCAACTATGCTCACATGGAATTATAATCCTGGCACTTTACAGGTCTGCTCCTCAAGGCAGAGTAAAATTAGCCATCTTCTAGCTACTTGTTATACTAGTGGATGCTGCAGAGAGATCCTTCCAGTGATAGTATTACTACTCCAGATAGATTCCCCTTTCTAACAATAATCCTTACATCATTTATGCATTAAACATGAACATTGCACCATCAAATCAGATTTCACAATCTAAATTACACACTTCATATATAGAACTTTGTGGGGGAATTCCAGATCTGGAGGTTTGATTTTAAAGCATTAAACAAGCTGAGTCAGTTACTAATTTTAGCCTTCTTGGGGAATCCCCCCTTCCCCTATTGTGCCAATCTACACAGGCGCACTTAGCAAAAAAACTAGGGTATTCCCCTTTCTCTCTTTTATAGTAACAAAAGACTTTTCCTGTGAGAAAGCTTTTCTCAATTAAAATGAGAACCATAATATTTTTTAAGTTTTAATGCAGAAAAATGGGACCATCTAACACCAGGTGAATGTTATTGTAGTACTGGAAGGGGGGGGGGGGGTGGGGGGGGGTAATTTTTTTAAGGGGGGGGGGGGGGGGGTGCGTTATCTTGTCCACCAACATGCTGGCTATTGAATACTGGCTATATAAGCCGCTCGATGTAGTGCTATGCATGTCGTTCCTCTCCTTTCCTGATGATCGAAGACTTCCCGGCGCCTTTTCTCGGCTTTAAATGTCTTTGGTGTCTTAGCGTAGTCTTATTGCAGGGGACGAATCTTTTGACCATCCATGGCGATTGATTAGCCTTATAATTCTCGCACAGCAGCTGGGAAAGCCAGCCCCCGCTCGAACTATATTATCGACTGATAATTGCGTGTAATTGACTCATTTCTTTCTTTGTCGCCGAGAAGGCAACATCGGTCAAGTGTAACAACACAGCCTACGCGTAAATGTACCACGGTCACGAACAGTACACAAACTCGATGTTAAGCACTGCACATTAATTTGAATTGCCAAATTCAAAAGAAATAAACCTGCAATGATGCAAGTCCGATATCCTAGCCCCGTTCCTAGCCCGAACTGCCTAGACATGATGATACAAATCTGGGGATGGTGTTGATGAAAATTTAAAGGAATGATAAGCAAGGGTTTGCTGAAAAGATCCATTACTATCACAATGGCAGCTAAAAATGTTGTCCATTTTAAAAAAAGCTAAACGTGTTTGAATGTACTGGTAATTTATAGAACAAATGTGCCGCCAGCGCACATAGAAATTTACCTTTTTTATGGTATACCACTATTATGGTAAAATATAGGTTATTTTTGGTCACAACACATGAACGGTCATCAACATTGGGGGGTGATGATCGTATTGACCATCCCCCCTCGGGGTGTATATCCCCCAATCCCCCCAAGTTTACGCCATTTCATTGAACAGATAACACAATTTGAAATTTCCAATGTGGCTCCAAATAAATGATAATACTTGAGTATGGCATTAATGGTATAAACAGTAAAATCTAAATGGTAAGTTTATTTTAGTCCAAGAGCGTCCACTGGACCGTACCGTTTGAGTATATCCACATTTTTTGGCTTAAAAATGATAGATTAGGGTGTGTGAATAAGAATCTGTCCGGGTGCCACCTGGGCATCCTTGGGCCTTTTGAGAAATCCAAGATGGCGTCGCCATAAATAATAATTATCTATTCAACCCTATATTATCGAACTATGGAGTTACTAGATATACTATAGGACCCAATGAACAAGTGCATGGCACTTGTAACATTATGTCATACTTCAAATTCAAAATGGAAGCCAAATCCAATAATTTTTAAATATGCCCTATAACAGCAAGTACATGCGATAAAGAAGAGACATGAAGTACTTAGATTATGTTATTACACACAATAATAAAACGTATTTCTGACGTCAATCAATATGGCAGCCAAAAACGTGAACATCTTCAAAAAATGCTTGACACAAATTTATTAGTATTACAGCCTTCAAATCGAAATCAATGTGTCAATGACATTAGAAATGTACCTTTGATCCTAACCAATGTACAACATACACTTCAATTTGTTTTAAATACGCCAAAATCAATATAAAACTAATATGGTGCAAAGTTGACAAAATACCATAGGAATTATATTTTTTCACATATATTGCACTCAATTTATAATTTGACACATTTTTATTTATCATGATTAACTGGTATCACTTGGTTATGATCGTAGATACATTTGTAATTGTTTCATTGACACAATAACTTATACTTGAAGGTAATATTTAGAAATTTGTGTCGAGTATTTTTCGAATATATTCACGTTTTTGGCTGCCATATTGATTGACGTCATGTTACAACTTTAAAAGTATCAGAAATAAATTTATTGTGTCTAACAACATAATCTAAGTACTTCATGTTTATTTTTTATCGCAGGTATTTGCTGTTATAAGGCATATTTTAAAATTATTAGATTTGGCTTCCATTTTGAATTTGAAGTATGACTCAATGTTACAAGTGCCATGCACTTGTTCATTGGGTCCTATAGTATATCTAGTAACTCCATAGTTCGATAATATAGGGTTGAATAGATAATTATAATTTATGGCGACGCCATCTTGGATTTCTCACAATGCCCAAGGATGCCCAGGTGTCACCCGGCAGATTCTAATTTTACACACCTTAATCTATCATTTTCAGCAAAAAAAAATTGTATATACTCAACTTTACGGTCAGGCCATACCTTTGACCATATCTCTCCGACTATTTTGAATGTAGCATCGAAGCATTCGTAGAGTGTTCATACCCCAATCAATAAAACCTCAATTCAAAAAGAAATGCTGATGGAAAAAAATGTGGCTGGTTGTAGACAGCCTAGCTACATTGCAATCACAAAGGTGAACTAGGTAAAATAGTAGTGAAGTTGTTTCTGGACTAAAAGACTAGGGTAGCCACAATGTGATCATGGCACCTATTATATTGGAGTGGGCACAAATTGGATGATACTTTGATAAAGTATGTTTGAATGGAGCAAAAAATGTCCTCTATGAAAATTGTTTGACCCCCCTAATACAGGGTGGAAATTTTTGAACCCTTTTGGGCTAAAATTTGTTTTGATCCCCCTCATATTCCCCCCAGAGTATTTATGAACATTCCCTAAATACTAAGTACTTTGTCCTCTGCATTAAACGTGTCATACATCGTCACGCTTTAAGCGTGATGAATACCAGCAAGAGTTAAAATAAGTGCAACTTGCCAGGGCCAAAAGTGCAGAGAAAATTGTTGTTGCCCATACATTTGAAAAGCTTTCAGATGTTATTATCACCCTCATTTAGATTGAGCTATTTTTTTAGGATGTAGAACACAAATTATCCTATTTCTATTCAATTTACCGCGCTAGTAGCAGAAATCGAAATTTATTGGTATTCATCGACCTATATGAATTGCAGGTAAACCGGCGCCGAACATGGCTGAGATTATTTCCAATTCGAAAGCAGTTATTTTTCAAATAATCTCAGCACTGTATGGTACAATGTCCTTGAATTGCATATAGGTCAATGGATACCCTTTATTTTTGTTTTGAATAGAAAAGAGGTCCAACATTGACCTCACGGGTTTGGTTCTGCACAAAGATGCTAGGTCACAGTCTGCCAAACAGCTTTTCTTTCATGACTTTTGTTCACCTTTGTTTCCTTTTGAATAAATGATGAAATATACGGTCAAGGATATTGTAGGAGCTCGAGTTTCATTTATTCGTGAACGAGGACAGTGCAATTCAAATCCTGGTCGTGATATCCATTGGAACCAACAACACGTGTCTATGATATCCCTGGGCGTATTGGTACTTCTCTCCCGAAGTGTGGGAAATGGTTGTCACCCTCATCCTTTTTTTTTTTTTTTTTTTTTGTGATCATGGCACCTATTATATTGGAGTGGGCACAAATTGGATGATACTTTGATAAAGTTATGTTTTGAATGGAGCAAAAATGTCCTGAAAATTGTTTGATCCCCCCTAATACAGGGTGGATATTTTTTGAACCCTTTTTGGGACCTAAATTTGTTTTTATCCCCCTCATATTCCCCCCAGAGTATTTATGAACATTCCCTAAATACTAAGTACTTTGTCCTCTGCATTAAACGTGTCATACATCGTCACGCTTTAAGCGTGATGAATACCAGCAAGAGTTAAAATAAGTGCAACTTGCCAGGGCCAAAAGTGCAGAGAAAATTGTTGTTGCCCATACATTTGAAAAGCTTTCAGATGTTATTATCACCCTCATTTAGATTGAGCTATTTTTTTAGGATGTAGAACACAAATTATCCTATTTCTATTCAATTTACCGCGCTAGTAGCAGAAATCGAAATTTATTGGTATTCATCGACCTATATGAATTGCAGGTAAACCGGCGCCGAACATGGCTGAGATTATTTCCAATTCGAAAGCAGTTATTTTTCAAATAATCTCAGCACTGTATGGTACAATGTCCTTGAATTGCATATAGGTCAATGGATACCCTTTATTTTTGTTTTGAATAGAAAAGAGGTCCAACATTGACCTCACGGGTTTGGTTCTGCACAAAGATGCTAGGTCACAGTCTGCCAAACAGCTTTTCTTTCATGACTTTTGTTCACCTTTGTTTCCTTTTGAATAAATGATGAAATATACGGTCAAGGATATTGTAGGAGCTCGAGTTTCATTTATTCGTGAACGAGGACAGTGCAATTCAAATCCTGGTCGTGATATCCATTGGAACCAACAACACGTGTCTATGATATCCCTGGGCGTATTGGTACTTCTCTCCCGAAGTGTGGGAAATGGTTGTCACCCTCATCCGTCACTTTGGGATTACCCTGTACCTTACCTGTATCCCGGTGGATGTTATCTTTTCACGAAAAGGAACGTTAAGTGTCAATTGACAATTACATTAAATAATTTAGCACTATAAAAGGGCGGAAAAATAAATGAGGGTTATTTTTGTGATGATAAATGATTTATACATTATTAAAAAGACACCATTTTAAGTGATGTTTTGGTTTTTACTTCAAATTTCAACGTGCTAATCTTCTTACCCTGGGCTTCTTAATAAGATAAAGAAACGTACCTTTAAGTTAATAAGGTGCGCTATTAATTCTTGTTCGCTGTCCATTTTAAAAGCCATTGGTCATACTCAATTTTTAATAAGTATGCAGTCTTAGATACCACTCTTTGTAGCGATCCCAGGAAACAAAACGCAATAACAGCTGATTTCATTTCTGATCACTATTTTCAGTATTAAAATCATAATATTTATGTTTCAATCAAATCAGAAATAACCTATGTCTATTTGGTGATAGAAGTTGTTACGTCAATATTGAGTTTCCTATCACCTGCCCATACTTCATTCTCATGCCCATATGTATTTAAAGCAAGCAAAATAGTAGTCTTTGTCAAAGACCCCTCAACCAAGATCGCCGGAGGCGCGTGTCGAAGGCGAAGGCTTCGGACGAGTGGAGCGAGGCGTCTTTGCGCAAATAGGGAGTTCTGCGCAAGCATAATGTGTTAATCAAAGCATTATGTGGTCATCATATGAGAGATTGTACCTACTAATTGATTGCTCGTGCCAACGGAGCCATTTCTTTGACCACAAAACGAATGCCCGACAGCAACATAAAACAATGCCGCCAGACGGTAGTATCACATTTATTTGACCGCAATCACAGGGCGCCTCTATTTTAGTATGTATTGCCCAATCAGTTCCAGGAAAGTTACGGAAGATTTATTCCGGAAAATAAAGAAGAATAAAACACACAAAGAAATGCGGAAAGGCGATGCGCAAGATAGGGAGAGGGCGCTATACCACATCTAGTACACGGACTATAGGAAATAAAAAAATGAGCGCAACGCCTTGATGAAAGGCTAACAAAATAGTGAAGCTGTGTAACCTCACTACAGCCAATGGGTTTGACACTGCCATTTCTCAAAATAATGCCAAAATATGTTGAATATTTAGTTTTCAGAAAAAGTGTGACGAGAAACTCAAAAGTTTAATTTCATTTGCCTAACATAAATCTCAGTGTCAATAGCTTTTAAAATCATTATGACCAAAAGAATATTGTGATTAATGCGAGCGAATAAGCCAAAAAGGCTATAGAAAGTAGGCAACTGAGCAACCAAAGAGCAATAAATGAGCAACGTGAACACTACGCCTATATAATCAACCGTTTTAAGCCATTATCCGTCATTTAGACAAAAGAAACCATAGAGGAAACAACGTGAATCCTATATCCCTCATCAAACCAGTTGATTGTCACTAGCGTGGCATAAAATTTAACAAGTAGTATAATTAACGGAGACTTAAGTTGCATATGCTGAAAATCAAACTATTGACGATCTTGAAACTGAACATTATGAACCCATATTTAAAAACCGCAGAATTGAAGAGTCTGAAATGGAGGATTGGGGAACAAAGTCCGAGAAGGAAGATGACAGTTCTGAGGAAGATGCTCAGAATCTGAAATGTACGAGGACGAATTTCGGATTTACACCACTAATGACACATACATGTATAATACACCGCATACTGTGCTCTATATTATTGAATCACATGCTATAACAAGGTGTTAATTAGTGCCAATCCCTTAGTGTCTAATCAGAACTTTTTATCTATACCAGACTTCCTTTTAGTTTTAATTGCATAACTTCCATCTTTCTATCTCTACCATACTTCCCCATTTTCATCCCACAGTGCATAAGTCCATCCCCCTTCCTCTTAGGCATTTCATGTTTCCCAGGTGAAATGACTTTCATTTTACCTTAAAACTTAAGAATTCGGTATGTAGCATCTTTTTGATATGTTGCTTATCATTGTATACGGAAGAGCAAGAACATTTTATACACGTAAAAAGGTATAATGAAAACTCAATTATAACGATATCTAGGGAATATTGTAGCCTGAGCACACGCTGTCATTCTTTAATTAAGACTATTAAAGGTGCTTGTTCCGATTTATGTGTATTGTGTTCTCTACTTGATATCAGAGCCTGGCACTTTCACATATACCCCATCAAGTACCGTGGGAAACAAACTTGCGGTTTTGATGGTAGACCCAATAATGCATTTTGAAAAGCCCTATTCAATACTGTGCCAATATTGATGGTTAACCACTACAACGGCGTTTTTTTGTTTATATCTTGGGAATGAAATGGATTTGAGGGCTTAAATTTCAGGACGACAAGGAGAAAAATACGGCCTTTCATCTGATATCAAATTCGATACTACTTCCGGGCAAATCAGGGGGTCCCAAAGACGAACGGAACACGCACCTTTAAGCGGGAAGAATTTTTTTATTCAATATTAAGGAGTTTATGCAAACGTGAGGACTCGACAACTAAGTGTTAAGTAAAAATGTTTATTTCCAAGACTAATCTGTCTGGATCTTTTAAGATGTCTAAAACAATTAATTATTTTAGGTCTCGACCTTTCCTTCGATCAAAATTTATTGATGCCACGTTAATTTAGAATTCATATATTCATATTCATTTATTCATAGACGACACATGCGTTCGGGGAACGCTCTATTTTTTTTTAATGACCTATTGGGATATTTGACGAGTTTGGCTGCACAGTTGGTTCCAATTTAAGACGTGAAACAAATACAAAATTTCAATATGGCCTATGCCACTTCCTTGCACTAACAGTCAATAGATGAGTTGAGATGTGACGTCAACGCCGGGCAACGAACAAAGCACTGCCAGGCAGTATGCGTGAGCATCTGCAGGGCTTGTGCTTTTAAAATTTGCGCTCAATCAGGCGTGATAAGGCTATTGAATGCTGTAACTGATGGGCATATTCTTCGCACCTCTAACATGTCAGTAGACCAGGTGCTAACTTGTGCTTGTAAACATTTATGTCACCTCATCTATAGCGGCTTAACAGTACGACAGTTTAGTTAATATAGTGTTTAGTATGTTGTATACTCTTCCTAATACATAAACAGTATTTGTATAGAGCTAAACCAGTACAGTGTCGGATAACTTACATAATGTAGAAGATGAAGCAAAATGCAATTAGAAAACAGTACCAACAAATATTGAATTTACACTGCACGCAAAAGACTTATTTACAATTCTTTTTTTCTGTTCATATGTTTTTTATTAATAACAATCAACAACAAATCGACAAAAAGCACATCAAAATCACACAAACAAAAGTGATTAAAAAAGAAAAAAGCAGCAAGCAATATTACACAAGTCAGTAATCAAGTACACGTACAGTATCAGTAGAGATTAAAATTACAAGTCAAAATTCCACTTTTTTAAAGTGGGCAGGCAATTTCCCTTTCTTTTTAGCAATAAAGTATTCAGTGCTTCTCTTAAGTTTTAAAATGGCAATTAATTGAGGCACATTTGTTTTTTTTTTGTCTTGGAATTTCCATGTATAAATGTAATATTTAGTACACAAAAAAGATGTATGTCACCACAGAATTTTTAGAAATACCAAAAATGTTATCAAAGTTATCTAAATCACAATTGATATCAAGTTTTAACCTCAAAATGTTCTGAATCTTCTGCCAGAGTGGAGTAACTAACTCACATTCACAAAAAATATGAATAGCTGTTTCAGGTGTTTTATGACAAAAAGAGCATTCAGGGGAATCAATTCTTTTAATTTTAAATAAGAAATCTCTGAATGCAATATCTTTATGAAAAATCTTATTTACAATTCTTATTCAGTGGATATGGTTTATCAACTTAACAAGAAATTTGGTTGGTTTAGGTAAAAGCTCCGACCGTCCATTACTGGGTAATTCTTATTCAGTGGGCGTTGTTTATCATGCTAACAAGAAATTTGATTGGTTTAGGTCAAAGCTCCGCCCACCCATTACTGGGTAATAGATGGATAGTGCGTGCAGCAATTACGCGGTGTTGTCGAATATATGACACGCGCAAACGGCGCGTTTATACTGCGCCGTGCATATCGCGTTGGTACGCAAATGCAATTTACGCAGAGTGACGATCACCGCGCGATGACTTTGGTTCTTTGGATTGAAACATTTGTTTTTAAGAAGGGTGCAATTATTTAAATGAAAAGAATGGTGTAACAATATTTTTGACAAACAAATTATGTCTATCAAAAATTACACAATTCTAAATAAGAATGAGAATAAAAGATGTCATAATGGATGGGCATCCAATACATCCACCACTCAAAATAGTGGATGCCCATCCATTATGACACCATCTAAGGTGGCCAAAACAAAAAAAAATATCATCTTTTATTCTTTAATAATACTTGAGTTCGATAATTCAGGCACTATTGTTGTTCATATCCCGATTGACCTCCGTGACCCATCTCAGCACAATAAAAGTCAAGGATTCTGGGATGGGACACGGAGGTCAATCGCGATATGAACATTGTTGTTGCTTATTGTAGCACAGCAGTGCCAGAATTATCGAACTCGCTCATAAGGACGTTTCGACCCTCCAAAAAGATCTTTCTTCCTTTTGGTTGTTGAAAAAGTCCAGCCTCTTATTAGGTCTTATTAAGCTAGCAGTACCGAATTAACAATAAATACTACAGCACTGCAAGGAGAAATGCACCAAGTGTCCCGCGAATACATCATAAAGGCAAGAACAGCAGGCGGTGGCGTCCAAGAAATCACAAATTTAGACGCCGTCATTGATTTAACACGTAAAACCGAGATCTTGACGAAAATGCTGACTTTTTTATATGTTATCAAGCAATATGTTCGTATTCCAAAATCGTTGGAGCTGAAGAATCAAATCCACCGTAAGGGTTTATTTTTTAGTATTTACATGTACATGTATAACGTACGAGGACAAGGTGGTAAATGGGACATGTTAACGCGGGAGTTTCCGTAACCTGACCCACCTGACACATTTTTTCTGAAACACTTAAGAATTCGGAAACCTTAACAGAATAAACATGTACTTTATTTCGTGAAGGGTTTCCGAAATGATAAGTGTGTCAGAAAAAGTGTGTCAGATGGGTCAGGTTACCGAAACTCCCTGGTAACACCCATGACCTGCCCACATCAAAGCGGCCAAATTTGCGGTTTGCAGTCTGTGAATTGCTCTGCTGAACAAGGCTTGGTTAACAGTGTCTGGGAAATCGCTGGCCCAGCCACCCGGTCTCTCGTGGCATTCCCATGGCTTGCATTGGGACTGCTTCCCAAAGCCATCGGATCGAAAAATCCCACCGAACTTCCGCTCCTTCTCTTGGATTTCACAAATCACTCTTTATTCCTTCCTTTTCTCCCAGAATTCCTACTAGTGTTATTCGTTCGCTAAGTGGCGCAGCGCTACCTAATAGCGGAACTGTCTGATATGACAACTTTGAGGTTCTTCTCGTCAGCAGTACTCAAAAAGTGTTGTTTGCAGAAAGTAGGCATCTTTGACGCCATGATAGGATTTTATTTTAGAGGAGTTTCTTCGATATCAAGGGAAGAGGTTTTCTTTTGGTCTGTTGAAGGTACGTGTTTGCTCTTAGCCTCTGAAATGAGAGTCACAATGGTATACAGAAATGGGTTTACGGATGAATTGATGGGGAGGACAAACACCACCACCCAAGCGTATACAACAGGGGAGATTTCCACAGCTCCACTTTGAACCAAAATCCCGAGGATTATGATTGGCATCCAACAGAATAGGTCCGTGAAAACAATAGCAGCCATTTGATGGCTAGTCGTACCTCGTTCGAATCACGTTGATGGCGTTTTACGCGTTTACCCGAGTTGTATACCGTCACGAATATGATAGAATAGCTCAAAGTAATTATGATGCAACATAAAAAGTTAATACCCAGAAAAACAGCAATAGCGTAATACATTCCCGGTACACTGCCTATCACCTCGTTGACATTTGCCGCAAAGTCGTAATAATAAGAATTTTCATTTTCGTCGTCGTTATAATCAAAGAAAGAAAAATCACCAAAGAAATCATAAAAAGACGAAAATGAATAATCATTTGATAACGCCGAATTTGTCTCAAATTCATCTTTAAAAGATACTCTGTTGATAACTTGAGTTGAATTATAAAGATTCCTACGTGACAATGGCAAACCAATGCACACTTCAGAATTTTCATAAAAGTTAGGATGCGCACTCAAAAAATTTGGTACGAGAGCTAACGCAAGAGCAAAGATCCATAAGCATGCAATGACGACTCGTGAGGACAGGCGCCCTAAGCGAAGTGTGCTAAATGGCCGGGTGATCGCTACGAGCCTGTCGATACTGATGAGAGTCACAAAGAACACTGATGCTTCACTGGAGAGCAAAGACAGAGTCCCAGCAAGCTTGCAAGCAGACCCATGACGCCAGTCATCGGCTTCCGAAGGAAAGTACTGCCCGTAATACACATCTGCCGATGTGATGATTATCATGTAGACACCCATTAAGAAATCAGACACGGCAAGATTAGATATCAGCAAAGATTGAATGGCATTCATTTTGGTCTTTGCGAGACATCTCCATAGCAAAACAAACGCGTTTCCCGTGAGAGCACCGATCCCTAGGATCCACATGAACGCTTTCAAACTTAGACGTGGTAATAGTCTTTGACAAGTTAGCTGTGGTGGCTTGGGATTGCTAGCATAACACTGAGCATCTTCGATAAAACAACACGTGTGATATTCGCTGACGAAGACTCTAATTGTGCTCGCCATTCGACTGAACGTGCTCCCCTGAACTTGTTTCAAAGGATTCCCTCCTAATCTTAGGATGGTCAAATTTGGAAGAATCTTGAAAATACATTCATCAAGATCATTCAACTTATTACTTGTTAAATCTAACGTGGTCAAATTACTGTAAACTTGATAACTGATCACGTTTTCCCTAGGTGTATAGATATTGTGACGGGGTGGTGATACTTGAAAAGCGTCAGCTGTTAACGCTAAAAGGGAGTTGCGACCAAGAAGTAAGGTTTGCAAAGAATGTAAATCACCGAATACACCTGGTGGTAGGGCCTTCAAGTTGTTGAAATCCAGTGCCAGCCACCGTAGTGATAGAAGATCATTGAAACACAGTGAGTGTAGATTCGTTATAGCATTATTTGATAATCGCAACCTTATTAGTTTCCGAAGTCCAGCAAGCATTCCAAGGTTGACACTTGTGAGATTATTCACGTGCAAGTTTAAGTGACGTAGTCCATACAAGCCGTCAAATGCCCCTGTTTCAATTGCAATCAGTTGATTGTTGTAAATATTTAACTGTTTCAGGTGTGTTAACCCGTTAAATATGCCAGTTGTGAGCTTTTGAAGATTGTTATTTTGCAAATTCAACACAGTTAGTGATGTAAGATTTTTAAAAACTCCCTGATATACAGCACAAAGTTTGTTATTCTGCAGTGACAAAATCTGTAACTGCCGAAGATCCGCAAATATGCCGGTCTCTACGCTTATAAGATTGTTGCCATTCAAGTCTAGGATGAGCAAATTTACCAAGCCATCAAATCCACCAGTATGAAGAAAATTCAAGTTACTTTTGTTGAGATATAATTCCTTGAGTCCGGCCAACTGACTAAATACACCCGAAGCAAACCCTCCAAGTTTATTTCCAGATAAATCGAGTTTAGAGAGATCGTACAAGCCGCGGAATGCATTTTGATCGATGGTGCTAATGTCATTGCTGCCAAGTTGTAAGTTTTGTAGATCTTCTAAGGGATGAAATATGTCATCCATGAGGTGAGTGAGTTTGTTACCACGTAAATTTAACTTTGTCAGCGACGACAGGCCTCGGAATGTTCCATTTTGTAAGGTCGTCAACGTGTTATCTTGAAGTTCTAGAACCAACAGAGTCTCCATATCCCCAAAAGTACCTGATTCGACTGTTCTAAGCTGTCGCGAATTAGCTTCAAGCTGAGTTATTAACTGAGGTGGATATATAATGAAGGTGCTTCGAAGATCGCCATCTGTATTGTTGATGACGAATTCTCTATATCGTAGACTACAAGAACTGCTTAAGGGACAGCTAGGAAGCTCAGTTAAAGTAATGGGTACAAATTGATATTCAGTGATGTCAGTAAACGGCGCTTCAAATATATCAAAGTACGGTTTCAGGTTGGCGCACAATGGAAGGTCGGCTGTGAACAGTGACAAGTTTTTAAGAAAGTTTTCCTTTGAAAAGCAAAAACCAGATTCATGGATCCATTGAATTGACGTGATGTCCAACTTGATATTTCCTCGGTAGTTTAAACGCACGCTATTGTCTGATATGACGATACTACAAGGCGCAAAGTTTCCATTGAGGGCCGCAAAATTTAAGCAATTTGTTTTAAGGGAAGTGGTGTTGCAACTCTCCATAAAGAGGTATTCTTTTACGCGATAGTATACATCCTCCGTCTCGTCTGACGACAGATCTAGTACAGAACCAAACAGCTCACTTGAAAAGATGTTATAATCTTTTACCTCAAATGCACTAAGCTCCAGCACATTAATGATAATACCTTTTCCTGGCGGAGCCACAACAAGCGTACTCGCATTTTCCAATGATCCATGAATAATTGGAAATGTTTGGTTGTTGTCCAGCATTAAAACGTCCGTACTTGAGTTTATGTGTCTGTTAGTTGGGCAAATATCTTCTTCGCAGTAAACTGTGATTGCACAATGTAAAGTAATTAATTCGAGTAGAATGTACACTGCACATCCGGTGGTGTACAAAATGTTCCATATTGGATACGACATCTCTGTAAAACACTGTTTTGCGATACATTAACTTATAGTACTAGGTACTGCTTTGAACATCTAGTGCAATCACACCGTAGAGCCTAAACGCAGTGAACTGCAGAGTATATGTATATACACAGTAAATCAACGTACATACGAGCGTGTGCAGTAGAACCTTACGGATGTGGGTCAGTGATCCGGTTGTAAACGTATTGATTGAAAGTTTATAGTCGGTTACAATAAGGCTGGGCCCACTTAGAAACGGTAGGACCTGACCATGAAAGATATACAAATTTTGACCTCGGATACTGTTAAGTGAGAGAAACACATGTAGACACAAATGAATGGGAGGTATTGAAAACTCATTTTGAATGTTTTTTAGAAAATAATTTTCCATTGTTTGTTGGGTAAATTAGTACACAGAATAATGTTTAAGGTAAAAAAAAATGACCAGATAGTTAATTTTATTTATGATAATTAATGTTGTAAAACTGACATCGATCACAGGGTGGTTGTAAAGTGATATGTTATATCGAATAATTAGTCCGTGAATGAATGTCTTATGCGATAAACTTTGTGCTAACTAAGCAATTGAATATAACGAGTAATATCAAATGACCACTATTGATATTTATACCAAACCCGTGTGATGAAATGAGATGGCACATTTTTAAATTAACATACATCTGTGCAGCAAAATATGAAATATGAAATGGTTTTTGAATGTGTTCTGCAAAAACTCTTGTGGAAACTGTTGTGAATGTGTGAAAAGTATAATCATTGCAATTTGCTACCTCTCTGAGGTTTAAAAGATAAAAAAAAGAGAGATTTCCAAAGTATAAAAATAGGGAAAGGCCAATTCGCAACCAATACTCTAGTTTCACGGCATACCCTACTTACGATCACTGGGTAATCCGATCTCTATACAGCGGTGGGTATCGAAAGAACGTTACCCTCCAGAAACGGCCAGTGCTGTTGTTTATTTATCCATATGCAAATTCCCAATAATGGCTGTTTAATAGACTATTTTACTTGTTAAATACGTTTGGGGTGTAATTAAAATCCCTAATTAATTACCATAAAGTATTTTATACGTTTTTCTTTTCCATGCTGTAACGAAAGATTGTTGTTTTAGACAGTTTTATCTCTGCCGAACTGAGACTGCAATAATTTGTAGTAATTTTGGTGGCAAGTGGCAACGGCATATGGGGAAATTATTCACGGTTCAAAGCTTTTGTTCTGCCCTCCCTGACCTCCAAGCTACTCCAAAAGAGTACAAATAGCAAACATAAGCGAAATAGCTATAGTGTTTAGGTACAAATGACAACATTATATGCATGTAATGCGCCATAACGTATAAATCTTTAAGTTATTTGTGCTTAACAGATGTTTATTGTTTTCAAACACACATTGATAAGATTGTAAACAAACATTTAGTTTTAGTAACATGTTATTATGGGGAAGAAAGAATGACTTGCGGTAACAGGTGATAGCTCGCCGTATAGGTAATGATTATGATTGTGCAGTATAACATGTTGCTTCGTTTACCCCAGCAACAATGGTTCTACCAACAGTGGTTTCCTTTAACCCCAAATCACCAGGGCAATGTGCTATTGTCTGTAGTGAACTGAGGGTTGGCTGTTGTAATTGTTCACAATTTGTTTGAATAGCTTGTACTACCATTTCTCTAAACGTTGATTATATAAGTATGATGTCATCAAGGAATCTATTGACTTCCTCTATGGCTAGGCCTATGTTCTAATTTATAACGAATTCCAGCGAAGTGAGTGAAAAGTATTTCTTTTGCGTACTAGCACCCGACGTTCTCTTTTGTGTTTAGGTATTGCGGTTTTTAACTGTTTTAGAAGTTTTGTATGATTTTATGGCCACGTCGTCAGACATTAAATATACCGTTTGTACAAATTATTTTATGAGAAAATCGTGATGAACAATCTACCAGGGACAGTTCCTGCCTATACCACCGAA
>JAMKCH010015809.1:0-24646 GCA_023653785.1 Ophioderma brevispina
GGCACGGGTTGAGCACCACATTTTTTTGGCATGGCTCAATTGAAAATCGATTGCCTTTTTTAAGATTTTATCCATTTTTTGAGGCAGGAACCATAATGATTGCCACAGCTCTTAAAGCATAGGTGATGTCAGTTTAGATGAATTATAGGATATAGACAAACGCAACAAAAATATATACATTACACAAAGACATATAAGAGAGTCCATATATAAATCAAATAATTTCTGCACTTTCTGCACAGTCAAGATGACCTGAGCATTAATACTACTTTTACTGAATTAACTCAAAAGGATCATGAATTTTATTTTAAAAATAATGTTCAAATTTGAAGCTTTATCTGCACTAACAGAATAGTTTGCACTTAATAAAGTATAACTCCACTATATCTTTGCTTTTAAATTAGGATCAACACATCTCCCAAATGAAACCATTCCGTTGGACAATATCCATGAAGTGACACAAATAAAAAACTCAGACAAGCCATATTTTCTTATTCCAAAACCTTCTAGAGCCAACTATGCTATAAGGAGGTTCTGAATTACTTGTATGAGTAAAGAATGTTGTTGGCATCAAGTTGTGTATTGATCATGGCCTTCCCATAGCTGTCCAAATCATCAAAAATGGCCTGTGATTTGCAGTTTGTATTGCTGGACTTATTTGAATCATTGTGTTGCCCGGCTCTACCACCATTGTCTGATCAATTATTTGAAAGGAGGGTGCCCTCAATTTGAAGACTTCTGGTATGTTGCATCTAAACCGTATAAACTATCATTTTCTATTTAAAATCTAGTATAGCTGTTCAACTTAGTTTTAAAAATACCCCAGGGTTGATGTTCTTAAACAGGGGGTTTATCCTTTAATGAGAAAGAAAATTTGTAACTTAATTGGAGTGATAATGATAACAAGGTGACTGGTTTAAGTTACAGGGGCGTGTACACCCATTGTGTGCCCTCAAGGTACATGGGTGTATGTCCATACTGACTACAGGGGGTGTGGTGGTGGGTATGGTCCACACTGGCTACAAGGTGCATGGTACATGATGGTCAACATGGCTATATGGATGGAAGCTTCTTGGCATAAATCTGTTCTGGTATTATGTTCTCTGATGTGCTGAGTTCCTTTCATGGCATGCCGAACAGCGCCTTGAGCACGGTTAACGTGGATATGTCGCTGCTGTTAAAAATATTTTAAAATTATTTATTTGAAATGATTACAATCTTGCCTAAGCAATGTTCTTATTTTGTGAAATTTTGTGATGCATGGTATTTACAATAATCTGACAAATCTATGGTCTATACTGGTGCATGTAGGTGTGTGGCCCTCAAGGACGTAAATCCTTAACTTTTGTCTTTGTCAAAGAGAAACTCTCAAGCAACAGTTGAATCGTAAACTAGCCAACTATTTGTATGCAATAAAGTAGACCACAAACCCATGTGCATTACCTGTTCTGTGACATCTAGCCCCCAAAGCCTTGTTATAATTCATGCAAGGTTGATTTCCATTAGTTTTACTAGAACAAAAAAGCAAGTTGCTTATAAGCTTAAAACCTTATCAAAAAGAAATGCAGGCTTGTTTGTTTTCACATCTTTCCTGAAATAGGCCTGGTGTTTTTATATCCCAGTAATTATGGATCACAATGCGTGTGTGTACAGACCCTGACATTCCGGCCTGCCCCGCTAAGGAAAATCCTGTTCCGGAAATTTTCATGAAAATGGACTGAATTATATCATGGAGCTCTCTGTTAATGGGGTGAATGCCCCTGCTCGGAATCCCCCCCCCCCCCCCCCGCCTCCCCACAAATAAACTGATGTTTGAAACATGTCTATGGAGAATGAACCAAATTCAACCGCCTCAGAAAATGCTTCAGTACCCCTTCTGCCCCCTCTTGCAAAGGCTGGTTATGTCACTGGTCTAAATGTTATGCCCATATAAAAAGACATTACTTTTACCCTTGTTTAAAAAGATCAGTGATAGCCAAATTTTTGTCACATTCTTACGAGGTATGAGGGTCCATGCATCAATGTACAGAAACATACACACAATTGGAATCAAATGAATGATACAATGGTAACCGAAATTGTGGTTTACCATTGTATCAATTCATTTGATCCAATCTGGGTGGGTAAAAACTGTTTAATATTCCTCTACTGGCACATTCTTAGTTCGTTCCCAATTGTTTAAGCAACCAATCACCACATTCGTGAAGTCTAAAAAAAATTAATCATCAGCCTAAAAGCTTCAATGGGTATAGTGAGCCCATGGCTGTAATTTTACAAGACTTGTATGGGATAATTAAAAATCACTAACATGTTGTTTTTTCAACTTTAAAGATTCAGATACACAAAGTCAATTAAAGAGCTGTTTACAAGCAAATTCAAACAAAATTAGGATTTATTAAATTAATTGGCCTATTTTGACCTGATTAAATCTACATTTATAGCATGAATCTATTTTAGCTCTTGAGCAAGTATTCAAATTGACTGGATTCAACGTGGAGGTTAAAAAGTTTAAAACACATTCCAGAACTTTCCGTCTGTTTTTGCAAAACATAAGGGGATGTGCCATAAAGCACCATTGGAGCCATGCCAAAGGCTCCTTCAAAAAGGCAGCATTAAAGCAAATATTTGCCACAACTCACTGCTGTTTTGATTTAGCATTCATCAAATCATCATCAAAACAAGTGATATTATTAGCGTGTCCCCCTCACTTCTCCTGCCCCGGCTCCTTGCCTTTAGTCCCCTCTTTCCACCAATGCATGGTGGGCCATGTATGATTGCCACTACTCAAAACAGAATCTTGGGTTAAAGATTTACAAACTGTGAAACTTAAAGAAAAAAGTATTATTTTTTAGACCCCCGTTGAGTCTTTATGCGCTGATAAACATTGGCCAATACTATTACTAGGTTGTCTTTACTGGGCCTGGACTTATAATGGTTCTACCATCATTAGGCTTATCTAAACTAGGTATATGGGAATGGACACCATATTAGGCTGTGCCTTTACTAGCTTAATATGGAATGGTGACACCCATTATTAAACTGTCTAACCTTCTAAGATGAATGGGGTTATTCGTGCCATTTCAAGATAATTAAGTACACCATCAACCTCATGGATTTTTTTTTGTGTGTATTTAAAAAGATTTACTCATGAGACAACAAAAATCCTGAAAATTGAAACCCTATAAAGTTTTGTGTTTCAATGTACAGCAATGTTATATTGAGGGGTAATCTCATAACATGTACCAGTGTGAATTCAATATTCAGAGGGGTCATAAGTAGAAAATACACTGCTCAGATCCTCAAACTTGGTATTTTATCTTCCGCCTCCTCAAAGAGGATGAAAGACTTTCGTTAGTGCTGTCGATTGGAGGTTTGCCCGTCGAAAGAATTGTATTGGCCATGTGGCCAAAATTTACCTTTACGCACGGTACTTGATATTAAACAAATTGTAGATTTTTGTTTACGGGGGAGTTCTAAATTGGGATGTTTGAAGAGCTATTTGTTTGTGAATTTTGTATACCGTTTGCCGGAGCAAGCAACTGCTTGAACTTTGGTTCGATTAACTGGCAACAATCTTACGCTTATAGTTCGCCAGTCGTACGTGGCGCTACTACGCTACGTCATCCCCGTAATAACTCACTCTGCATACATAATTAGGTAGCTTATCGAAAATGGTGGCGCTATCAGGGTACAGGGACTCTCCCCGCTCTCACTCTGTATATACTTCTGTAACAATGCCACATTTTAACGTACGTTTTCATCACACGCAATGAATTCTAGATATGGCTGGGCGTGGAAGTTGATATTTAAAAAAATATGCGTATACTACTATAAATAAGTACACCGATTAGATTAAAAATAAATTTTAATCCAAAAAACAAAAAACTAATCAAAAATTAAAAAACATAAAAAAAATATATTCTACCCCGTTAGATATTACCTTTAAAATACCCTGAACTGCCGGTAAAATGCGCAAGCTCTTGTTTTACCCATTTTGACCATTTTGGCAGTACAATTGTTTATTAACAATTTCCACTAGTTTTGGGGCTTCAAGTTATTTTGAAATTCGGATAATTTAAACATGCCAAGAGTTGCCCTGTTGTGGTAGGTTTGCCCCAAGAACAGCTGTCCGGTTAAAGGCATTCTTTTCCGACTGTCAGGGTGAATTTATGGTCATAATGGTGGCAGGAGCTACACAGACTCACAGTGGCGTGAGAAATGGATTGAAAATATCAAGTCTAGGGAGACAGGGTGGCATACTAGTACAGGGAACCTTTACGTCGTTTTTGGACATGATGGGTAGGGTGATTCGTAAATGTGAAATGCAAAAGATTGATAATGACTCGTCTGACGTGCCCGAAATTTCAGTATGACTCCGTTGTACAGTTTGTACTAGTTGCACAACAACTCAACACAGTCGAGTTTGCTCGGAGCATCTAAAAAGGTATGACTTATCTTCAGGGCCGGCCCATGCTATGCGCCAGGTGCGGCGATCGCCGCACCACTTTTTGAGAAGCCAAAAAAAAAAGGAGCGAGAGAAAGAGAGGAGAAAGAGGGAGAGAGAAGAAAAATAGAGGGGAGAAGAGAGGGGAGAAGGGAAAAATAGAGAGAAAGAGCTAGGGGGAAGGGAGATCGTGCGAATGGTGAAATTGAAAGTTTTGATTGTCTTAAATAAGTATGGGTATATTAAAAAAAACTATAGGTAATATCAATGGCGGATCCAAGGGATCCAAAGGATCCCTCCCCCAACTCGCCGAAAAATGCGACAATGATACTTAGCCTACTTTATACGGAAAATACTTTGTAGCACATAAAATTTCCAAATTTCCAAAAGGGTGCAACGAGAGATTTCACATAACGGCGTGTACCGAAATAATATGAAAATTCTGATTTCTGCAGTAATGCAAAGCTTAATAAAAATACGAAGTGTTTCGGTAGCCGTATACGGATACCGCCCCCAGGGTTCGGTAGCCGTATACGTAAAAATAGCCCGGGAGTGTTTCGGTAGCCGTACGCACCATCTTTAAGGACATCGTACTAATACGACAATATTTCAAGAGGGCGCAAGCCGGGGAACGAGGTTGTCAAGGTTGTTTTTGTTTTGGTCTTGAGCAATTTGACTTCAAAATATGCAAGTTTTTATCAATCAGAGTGTCAATGGAGTGAATCGATGTGGGCACCTTGATGCGTGCATGCTAACCGATCATTAGAAGTTATTTTATCTGAAAAATACTGTTAATGAATATTCACCCTTATTTTGAAGCAGTTTGAATTTGGGAAACATCTCGGTAAATGTCGGATTATTCCTGCGTGTAAAAAACACAAATTAGGCGGGCTTCGAAGAAGAAATTTAAGTCTTTAGAGCTGAACAAAAAACACTACAGAATATAGTTAGAGTGGATTTAACACAAGTGATGTGTAGGTGTTTCTACGTCAGGTCAACCTTACTGATACTAAAAAATTCATCAAAAATTTATCAGTAGTCGCTTCATTTAAAGCCATTTTAGCCAAAATGTAATTTTATATCGTCAACATTTAGTTCGGGGTCTGTGCAAGAATCGTTTTTGGAAAAACTGTTTGTAAATAAGATTTTAAAACTTCATTTTTTTTGGTTAAACAATTGGCCGTGAAATGTTTGAAAGCTGTTTTGGAGTAATTTACATTGTGAAAATCTGAAAGAAAACAAATTAGACTGTGAATATTAAGGTCGGTACTCTTTTCCTCCCCCTCCCGTTCTGAAAAAAACCATCGGTCGGAAGACACGATTTTTTTTATTTACTACACTTTTTTATTTTCTTTATTTATATATTTGGTTAATCATTATTCCTTGTCACTACTAGTACTTCTTTTTACTTTTTTATATCTTTTTTATTTCTTCTTTTAACTTCTTAATTTAATTTATTTTTTATGTTTTTTTATATCTTAATATATTTTATTTATATTCGTCTCAGGTTTTATTATAGTTTTTGCTCTTATGACAATATTATACATACATAATTTGGCTAATAGAGGGAGAAAAGAAGGTTCTGCTCTGCTGGCCAGTGTCTTGTTTTATATGGCGCTTTGTAACCGTGCGATGATAAACTTTATAAAATCACCGTATTGTTATAATTGCATTTCTTTAATAAAGGAAACGAATGTTGCTCAACAAGAGCTTCCAGAATAATATATGTTTTAACTAGAATATACAACAAACTAGTCACAACTACATATTTCTAATATTTGATATTTCAACAGACATTTCTATTAAAAATGGTAGGCCTAACATTTTGTTTAAATTTAGCCCTCGCCAAACGGTCATTTTATAATACCTTCACTGAAGGGGAGTTGCAATTGCCACAGATTTTCCTGATAAGCATCTATTGTGTTATTTTTTGGTACCAATGGATAAGCTAGGGCTCCCGCTATAGGGATCGGGAAGTCCGCAAACTCGTGTGACCACTAAGTCCCTAAATAAAGCCCATTCATAATTTCACATTTTAATTGATCACACTTTATATGTAATTCCACTGCGTTATATCTCACACGGATTTGGCTTTGCTTTCTTCGCCGGGCGATTGCTTGGTCTTGTCCATTTCCTCATGGTCGTACATGAATATATGGCATGGATCGTTCGTCACATATGACTGTGTCCGGCTATTATAACCGATCCACTGTGTACACGCTCCGTAGCCGTCTACGGCTACCTAACCACAAAAGCCCGGTTTGGTTATATAGCCGTATACGGCTACGGAACCCCGGGGTTAGGTAGCCGTATACGGCTACGGAAACACTCCCATAAAAATTATCCCCCAGGTGAAACGACTAATCTGAGATTTTCTTTTGGTACAAAAATTGTGAAATTTCGAATTGACTATGTTTTTATTTACAGCCCATGTTTTACATTAACATTAAGCAAATTCATAAGCATTATCTCAATATGAAATCATTACATGTAACACAATAATGGATTCCCCAAAATCTTCGGTTGCACCTATTAGGAGTTTAAACCCGGGCCGATTTCAGTGCAGTGCCTACTTGGTTTTTTCCTGTATGATTTAAAGGGGGTACATATGGAACTATTGCCAAGCATTATAGGGGACAATCACTTGCATTATTTCAAATTAAAATTTGCATGAGAAAATGTGTTGTAGAAGGAACGTTTGCCAAGGGTTCGAGCCTCCCGCACTCACACCTCGTGTCGCTTGATTAGAAACTTCCTCCACGAACATGTTACATATGATGTAACGTTATTAATACAAAAGAACCTAGACTACTCCATGATTCTATGCCCGAGTTTCAATTGACCTTGGACCCTTTAACGATGGCTCACAGAGAGGGGTCCCTGTGGACTCTTTTTTCACTTTTTTCATTGATGCCCACACGATGGCATAGCTAGATCGGTCAATTAAAGTCTGCCTCATAGATTTCGAAATATTAGTTTTTTGTGTAATAATGAAAAATAGTCAACTAGAACTAAGTATTACCTAAATGGCACAATTCCGAAATTTGAGATGAATCGGATTTTTCGTTTTGATGCAGTAAACATTTATGTGTAGTATTATGTCCCTAGATACTGTGTATAACAAAAATTCCGTATCCGGACTTTATAACAAAGTTGTTATTTTTCTATATGAAGGGAATTCCGCTTTTAAGCTTAGCAATTTCACACACACATAATTATATATGGACAAAAGCAGACATGCGAAAAACACGATTTTTTGGAAATTGAGGGCGCCCTCCTCAGGAAATCTCGAGGTCGGCCTTTAAAGCTCTTTTCTAGGTTGACCCCTAGATGACCCATTTGACCTTGACCCCATATTGTGTACATAAGTAATAGAGCTTTTCCATTGGTTCTTGTGAACATATTTGACATATATATCTAGTTTGGTTGATGAGTTATATCGTTTTTGCATATTAATTGCTGCATTTGCATATCTTGCACGTGACCCCCTGGGCCAATATTCTGTCACATATTCGTCTGAACATTATCCGCAACTTTTGGACAGACAAATCACCTATCCAAGTGTTACGTTTTGAGAATAGCCATTTTTGCATATTAATTAGAATAATGCCGCCATTTTGAATGTTAATGAGGTTCCGATATTACTCTGTGTACAGCTGTATACACCTCACACATAGATGATGCTCATGCGGAACTTACTATGTACGCACCGAATCGTAGAAGAAGTAGGCTTCGAAAGATTTTTAGTTTTTTTACCTCTAGTGACGCCCTACAGAGGTCCAAATGTCAAACTATTACAACCTCTGTTTAGCTCAGGTTCAGGTGGTTTTCCTGACCAATTTTGGTAATATCGGCCCAGCCGTTTTGGCGAAAAAGGCGAAAACCCGATGGCAATGTGCGTGGTCGGAAACTGAAAGAGAAAGAACTAACACAAAGCAGAAATACTTGCCCCGTTTCACGGGCATCGTAATCAACTATACTTTACTTTTTACTTGGATACACAAATATAACGTGAACCACTTTTCAAATTCAAATTGTTTCGATCAATTGAATGATAAATGCGTTTTGGACAGTTAACATTGCACGGGTTTTTCGCGCTTCGCGCGGGATCCGGGAGGTGACACCAGTCATACTACATGTACACCCCTCGCGTCGCTGGATATATGAACTCTCCATTAACATTTACCCAAGAGAGCCCATCTAGGAAAACACCAAATTTTCCCGGGCCCATTAGACTTCAAGCGGGGCGGATGGAATTCACCCACATAGCGAGGCAAAACAAACAAACAAACTCTCCCCACTTTCCAGTAAAAAAAAACTTTACCCAACCTAAGCATAAGTTTAAAACTTGCACCGTGGAAACACAGAAAAAAATTGCCCTGTTGCTTAAATTGGAAAATACTCAATAACCATTAAATGACAAATTGTTTTCAGCGCTACGTACGGTTTTAAAAGTAATTACAGGCCTAATTTAAGTGTAGGCTTTTCCAGATTTGAGAAATGACGACAAATTCTCATTGAACGTTGCGGCCAATCTTATAATAATCTCTACGAATGCATGTGAATACGCGCCCAGCGAAAGGGCCCTGTCAGCAGCTTAAGGTGGACCCTTTAGCGTCGCCAATAACGACGCAGATGGCAACTTCAGTGGACTTAAGGTGTGTCGAGGGGGCCCTGAGAGAATATTTTTAACCAGGGCCCTGGTAGCAGGCTGCTGACACTGCTGACTCTAAATCCACCGTCAATGAACGGCACGGGGACCACAGTTCTTCCATTCAAAAATTAGCCTTACCAGTTAAGTTTACTTTTTCAGGACCGTTACTCAAAGTAGGCCTAGGCCTACACCAGGGCTTCTTAACTTTTGTCCCGAGACCCCATTTTCTTGACCACCTTAGCTTGCGGCTACCCCCCCATACTCAAAATAATAATTCTCAAAAGAAATGGACCAGTCAAGGAAAAATTTAAGGTGTTGTGGAGAGGGTCCGTCGGGTGTGGCAAGCCAATTTTTCAAGCCAGGGGAAGGGAAACAAGGTCGCCTATATTCTACCGAAAGCTCTGAATCTACTGATGACAGGGAAGCAAGGGAAATCCTTAAAAATTTCGGTGTGGCATCATCAACGGCCATAGCATTAATTTGTCAAATTTAATTACATAGTGATCATTTTTGGACTTTGAAAGTCTGTAAGTGACAAATTTATACTGATTTGCACGGGAAGCGCGCAGAAGAAAGAAAGAAATTTTAATCCAAAATAAGCAAAATCAATGATTAGTCAAAAACACTGCAATATCAGTTTGGGCTTGCATACAAAAGCCACTTTGAGGAATTTGCACACAGCAGTCTATGGCAATCATGGTTAACAATAAAAAATACCATTGCGTGGACTGTGTAAGCCTTACTCAAAGTGAACCACTACTTACAAATTTCAAGTTGTTTTCTATCAAATTGCCATTGGGAAACATGTGTGTTGGAAAGCGAATATCGCAAGGGTTCGCGCGGACGGGCACCCCATCTCCCGCACCCACCCCCGAACAGCTTTCGATATTATAGGAAAATTCTACATGAACCTTTTAAAAAAAACACTTCAAACAAAAACTTGAACCATCAACTATGTTTTACTTTTTTAGGGGCGCCGATTGGGCGCCCTATTAGCGTGGCTTTGGAATTCCGTTAAGGCGGTCCAGGTAAGTACGTTAAGCGAATGCGGCCGTAGCGATGGTGCCTTACTTTTTCCGTGTTTGCGAGCACCGAAGTTACCGACAAAAACGTTCAATTTTCTCGATAGGTTCTATAGGTTCAGACCCAATTACGATTACATATAAAAAAAAAAACATATTAACGGACCTCTGATGCAAAATCTCCATAGAACCCCTTCTAAGTAAGACTCTTTCGCATGTCGGTGACACAGCCTATACACTTTCCGGACCGCCGTAGGAAAACTGTAGCCAAAATGGGGATTTCTACGTTACATCAGATATAGTGACATAGCGGATGTTCCAAATAGGGTGGAAATATGAGGAGTTTGCTGAGCATACTTGATGATCCTAAAAATAATTTCTTCGGCAGGATTTAATCAAGAAGTTCTCCATTTTCCTTGCGAAATTTAAGGAATATTTTTAAAACACTTATATAATGGTTTCCTACACGTAACACGCCATATTGGTCATGTCAATCGTGACCCCGAGTTGTCTTCCATCACCTGGGACCATATTAGCACGAATTACCATTCAAATAGCAAGTTACGATGTAGCTCAGCGGGTCTAAGGCGCTGATACACTTGCACTATTTTCCCCCTGTGGCCTGGGTTGAAAAATTTGATCAAGAAAAATTTGATTTTTCATTGTTGTATTTAGTGTTGTATTGTTTGAGTGTTTGTTACCAGGAAAGACGTGCCGTTTGTTGTGGTTTTTTATCCTTTTCCCCCTTGTTTCTACAAACAGCTTTTTAAACAGCCTCATTATTGAATCACGAAGTTGGAAATAAGAATAAGTAGGACAAAATGAAAAATATCATAATGAAACAAAATACAACGGAAACAAAAGAAAAATAAATTTAAACATATAATAAAATACAAAATAAAAAATTCAAAAGAATTAACATTGAACAATGAGTGACAAAAGAAAAACGATAAATTACAAATTAAAAAAGAAAAAGACAAATAACAGATAAGATTTTAAAAGAAAAACAATATTAACTTAAAATTAGTTTTAAAAATACATAAACTAAGTAAAAATTAAATAGAAAAATTAAATTTTAATAACAATATTTTTCTTTTTTTGAAGTTTTTGGTAAAAATATAATAAACAAAGGCATAAATGCAAAATACACCAAAGAAACAAAGTACTAAAATAAAATGAACTAATAAACAGAAAAAATCTTTAAAATAATAAAAAAATAAAGATAAGTGATAAACAATAATAAAACAAATTACAATGGAAACAAAAGAAAATAAATTTAAATATCTAAATAAAATACCAAAATAAAAATCCAAAGAGTACAATGAACAATGAGTGAAAAACTAGAAAACGTTAAAGACAAATAAAATGAAGAAAAGACGGAAACAAAATAAAAATTTAAAAGAATTTTTTTTAACAATATTAAATAAAATAATTAAAAATACTAAAATAATATAAAGCAGATTTAAATAGTAAAAACAAAAAAATTTATTAAGGGCCCAATGGAATTGGATTGTTAGTTCCGGTTGACTGTTCGAAAAAAGGAGGATGGTCACTCTTTCATTATTCAGATGTCATTATAAAATGTCTTCTTCTTTACGTCATGGTATAAGATGGTGTCTAAACTAATTTCATATATTCACACATCAGACCTTTATAACAGTTGGATACTTTTAAGTAATATTTCTTTTAAAAAAAATCAATTTTTCAAAGGATGAATATTGTAAGCTCGATCGCAGAGTATGATCAGGAGAGCATTGGTTGGGAAATCTAACATGTTCATCATTAACCACTAAGTAAAACCACCCTCAGCCACAAAAAATGTTGAAATAATAAGAACGGCATGCTCTGATATTATGACGAAGCTAAAAAGTTATGATCTGTATTAAAGATTCGAAAAATTGACCTTTTAACCAAAATAATGAAAGTTTTGACAAAAATGAAAGTCAGGATGGGCGGGTGGTGGGGTGGGGGCGGTGAGGTAACTGGAAATGGAACTAAATATCCAATTCAATGGCCTAATAACAAAAGTTAAAAAGCAAGAAAAGGAATAAATGTAAAAAACTAATATCAAAATGAAACTAAATACACGTGATAATAAAATATGAAAAGCAAGAGTTTGTTCAGGAAAGATGTGGCGGTTGGTTTATATTAAAAAACTAATTAAAATAAAGACACAATTAAATAAACACAATTGAAAAACTTGAGCCATAAATACGAAAACAACAACGTTGTAAAGTAATAAAAGTTTTTAAAAAGAAATTAAGAAATAATCAAAATATCGAATACAAACAAAAATTAAGTGAAAACAAAAAATAAGCATTAAAAGTGAGCAAAATATGGACAAAATATTACAAACTTAAAAAGTAATACCAATTAATTTGAACGAAATTAAAAACCCGAATATTAAAACTGAAAAAAAAAAGACAATACATTAAAAAAAGAAAAATACGAAGAAAAAAGAAAGAAAAATGTTTTTTAAACATTATAAAATAAAAAATAGAAATGTGACAAATAGTGACCCAAAATAAAATAGATTTTTAACAAATATAATAAAAAATGAAACTGATCAAAAACAATATATACACTCAATTTATAAAAATATTATAATATATTGTTTTTTATTTTTTGTCTTTCTTTATTGTTTTTTTTTTTCAATTTTCAATTTGGTGAAAATGAGAAACCTGCATGAATTGGAATGGGTTGTGTGTGGAAGGGGTGATGGCAAACACCCTGTAAATGTGGAACCCTGGCGTTGATTGAAAAAAAAGAACCCACGGGGGTGGTGAGTGGAACTCTAGTAGCATCTTAAATACGACCATAACAAGAATCCCACATTGTTTTCACCGAAACGGCGAAAAAAAGTACTAAGTGGATGAATTTCAAAACGCAGAATTATTTACTCCCTAAAAACTGTCATGAGTGAGTGGTTGCTAGTTTCGGAGTTTGGCGGTTTAAAGGTTCGACACACGTTCGTGTCTAAGATCAGTTTGAGGAGTAAGTTTGAAAAATCTTGACGATGTTCAGATTGACTATAAACATTGGCATTTGCTTATTGGTGATTACCAAGTCCAGTCCAGCGGATATAACCTTTACGATTAGCTAGCTAGACATGTCCAAAGTTAAAAGATTGAATGGAAGACAAAAAGGTTATGCTCAGCAGAACTATGAAGTAAAGTGTCGATTCCATCCATGGTCATTTCCTAGTCACTGTTGCTATGCTCAGGCTTTGAAAACAGGCAACCAAAGATATAGCGCTCTGGATCTACTATTTATCTTAATTATGGATTTCATCGATGCACACAACCACAAGTACACCAGTACACTTGTTTAAAGGCAAGACAGAAACAAAAACATGTGATAAATGAGAATGTACATGTACAAACAGTACTATAAAAACAACTTGTTTGAATCAATCACCTCAAGTGCACCGTATACATAATATTAAAACAATAATAGGCCCTCATTAGTATAAAAATATTACGCGATTGCGTAAATCTGTCCGCCGAATGTAGCGATCACTAAGATGCTCAGATTTCTGTGTCATCCCCATTGATTTTCGCCATTACGTTTCCAATTATTAATATTAGGGCCTATCTATCGGCTAAAACATTTTTATATGTATAACTGGTCAAATATGTTACTTTTGGTTTTCATGTAAACATCACTTTCTACCATGTTAACAATCACGTAGTTTGCTCTTTAGTATATCAATAAGTGACAGCAATGAGCTGAGCCATGGTTGAGCCATGGTATAAACCCGCAAAAATAGGGGAATTCCTTTGTATTGACCAAGGCGAGTAAATTATATCATAGATAGAATTGATCACATTACATTCACAGGACGTCCAGATAGAGGGTCAAGTACCCAGTGATTGCTCAATTGGTATGTACGTCTGGGACGACCGTATGTAATTATAAATAACAAAGGGACATCCCCGAAGTTGAACGTTTTGCTGTTTTGTGTACCATGATCAACGATGGTGGGGCTTGCTCATTCCCATTAAACCATTGAATAGATTTCTAATTTGTTTGAAACCAACTTGCACACAAAACTGATCATCCCTTACAAACTACCCCAAATACTCAAACACCCAATCCCAACTACAACCCAATACACGAACCAACATGATGGGCGGAAGACTTGGTTAGTGATCCACTTGTTCTTTTCTTAAGATACTTCACAACATCCAAGTATGGAACTAAACAACAGCCTGGGGTTTGTTGTGCACTTGCCTATTATGTGCCTCCTTTAATATTTGTTTCTTTGTATTGTTTGAAGTTAGTTACTGACGACTTAAATGGTGCTTGGGTTTGGTTGATGGGGTATGTTGGGTGGTAAATTTTTTCAGCCTGCAACAGGTCTAGGGACAAGAATGATTTGAATAATATCTCGTATTGTGTGATGGTTCTTTGTAGGGTGGTTAGCCTCTTTTGCCCTCTTGGGTCCTGATGCCGTCGATGTGTAACATTTACAAGTTTAGTAAGCTCTCTGGAGTTGAGCAAGAAGAAATTTTAACCAAGGGAGCCTAATGATACTGGAAAACCAAGTGAATAGGAGCTACTTTCTGAATGCATCAGTTTTTGCAAGAAAATCCAAAGTTTGTTGAACCTTTTGGCAAGTTCATAAGTCATGCACTTGTACAAGTTAGTTTCAAGTACTAAAATGGGCGCACTTCTAGGCATCGACTCTAGCAATGCGCCATAAATTTGTCATAGAGGAATGGGAGGAGGAAAACAATCAAAGTGTAGGCTCTGGCTCCATATAGAAAATAAACTTATTCGTTGAAGCAATTATTTATGTTTGTGAATGTTGTGAAGTGCAAAAACCTAAATTCCCCCTGTAGATTGTACTGTTTACAGAAGCATAGAGCGTGTGTTGTAGTGTTGAATGAAGCATCCCCCAGTCTGGCCCCTTCCCACGTCTATGGGAGCTTTGCTCAGCACAGGTGTTGGTGGGGACAGTCGGCGGCTGCGGTGCCAATCTTTTTTTAGCCTCAAGGAAAAATGAGAAATATATAAAAGTAATTCCTACCCATTGAAAGTTCACTTTTATGAGGGTTCTTTGTTTGGATGCTATTGAAGACAATGAAAAATGTAGAGAGAGGGATGGAGACAGAAAGTGGGAGGAGGGAAAAGAGGCAGGAAAAGTTACAAATATGCTTCAAATACAGAGGAAAACTTATGTTTTTGTGTAAATATCTGGAGTGCTGTCAAGTAGTATGATTTTCATTTTAGTAAGACAGAATATGAAAACATGCCTGAAAATACTAGAGAGTTACTGTCAATTTTCTTACACAGGAAATGTTTGATAGTACTGGTTTTGTATGGAAAGTACTGATTGAAGTCTTGAACTACTGAAAAAATGTCAGTTTGCAGCTTCTGTATCTTGGATTATATTAATTTGAAAACCCTAACCCACGTAGGGAGGGAAGGACCTGAGGAAGAGTGAGGGAAGAGGGGACAAGAAAAAAGTAGCCAAAAATTCAGGGGGAATGGGAATTCGAACCCAGGGCCCTTTGGGCCCCAGTACCTGACCCGGATTAGCGAGAGAATGCGAGGCGGCCGTCAGCCTCCTTATCCTCCGTCTGCGTTCCCCTCCTGCCTTATTTTTTATTGTCGACCTCGTCTCTTCTCTCACCCTCCACCAATCCTCTCTCTCTTACGCCTTTTTTCGCTTAAAACCCTTCATAAATTGCTTCTCACGTCTTTGACCAAAATCTCTCTCCCGCTCTCCCTGTTGGTTATTCGCCATCCCCGCCGTACATCATTTCACCGGTTCATTCTTTTGTCTATTTCATTGGCTGTGAGCAGGGATTGTCCTACGCCCGACTCCTCTTCGGCACTCCTCACCTGTTTTCCGTGTTCCTATTTTAATTTTCTTACCTCAATTTTTTGCGTTCTCCCCTTTGCTTATGTTACTTTTTGTTTCTGCTCCTCCTATTCAGACAGGGAAAGCAGACGGCTGAGTCTTATGGGAAAAAAGTTTTTTATCCAGGTAGCAGCGGGCGTGTCAAGTAGAGGAAGGACAGGGAGAACGAGGCTTTCGTTGGATTTTTTCAGGAGGGAACGTGTTACAAGTACTAGGGAGGGGTGGCATTGATGTGTGAGAGTTAGTTGTGTGTAGGGGTTTTTTTTGAAACTGAATGATCCTTATTGGAGGGTTGGGTGGGTGTGTAGTGTTGCACACTAAATGTGTGTCGCATGAATGGTTGATTGGGAGAAAGAAGAGAGAGGACTTTCCAGACTTGGGGGGGAGGGGGGGGGGGGAGAAAGAAAAATATAAATGAATAAAGAAAAATAAGCAAGTAGATGAATATTTGGTTTGCTGTAATACCCCAGAAAGGTACAGCTTCTAAAAGAATAATTATGCTGTTGATTAGTGTTAGAAGGTGGAATTGATGTCCAAACGTATATCCAGGATCTTTATTAAAGGTCTGCGGCACAAAAAGTAAGACCCGGTTTAAAGTTAGACCTGGTTTTTAAGTCAAAATTAGTTTTTTAACCCACAAATTAACAGTCATTCCAGCAGATGTCTTGCTTGCAAGTAACTAGCAAATTTCAAAGATTAAAGGTCAAATTTCAAGATGCAAAAGACTTCATGTTAGTGCAAATTAATGTCTTTTCCTAGTGAGACTGAATTACAACAACAACACCTGGTCTAACTCTTTTTTGTGCATAGACCGAAGCTTAGGAAGATTATTGGTGTTATAGGTAGAGCTTGCAATAGAACTCCAAGCACACTATTTTGTTTTGGTACAGTGTTCCTGTCTGGTTTTATAACCCAGTAAAACACCTTTGTTCTTTGAAACTTGAACTTGTGTTGAACCATCACAATTATAAAATGCACATGCCGTCACACAAATCAAGTGTGTTTAAGACTTAGATTTGTTTTGCCTATGACTTTTTCACACCACTTACTTTGATGTTATAATAACCTCAGTACTCCTATTGACCCTAGCGGGTGATATTTTCCATCAAGATTTGATGTTTAAGCGGCCCACTCAATCTCTTTGATCAGCAGTGATGGTGGCATGTAATGCACCATGCCATTAGTTTACTCAATTCTTCCAAAACATTGTAAAATCTTGAAAACAATGTAGCTCATTTAAAGAGGTGGTTTGTTTGGTTGTGTGGGTACAATGAAGGTCATAACACAATAGCTGCATGTGTTACCTCTGTGTGGGCCCATAGGGTGTCTGACGCTGAGATAGTTCGGCCATTTGAGGTAACGGGAGTTGAGTGATTCCATTAGACCGCCGTGTAAAACTGGCATAAAAAATGCGCTTGCTTGAATTTTTACCTGGAGTGATAGCAAGGAATGGAATGGTAGCTGCTAGTTAGGAAACTAACATGCACATTTTAGGATTGCCCTAATTCGTTTCACTGCATGGTAGAAACAAATCCAACCACCAGAAATGGTCATAAAGGTGCCCACAAGCCACAAACTGCCTCGTAGAAACACAAGTTTATCACCTCCGATGAACCAGGGCTGCTATGAACTAAGATCGGATGTATTAGAAAGTACGCGCAGTTTTGTGTGTCGCGGAGAGGATTACTGCACAACGAGGGCCGATGATAAGCAACCGGCAATGACCCCATGAGTAAGACACCCTTGTATTAGGATGACTTCTCAATTTATCTTTCCTCCTTAGTCGTGGCTCTTGAAACGGTTCTTTTCTTCACGCGACTACAGGGGACTGTGTCCACCTGAAGAATCTTTCAAGAGCCACTGACCACAGACTTTGCAGAAATTCGCACAAAAAAGGCAACATACTATTATGGCCCAAGGCAGCTATTGGCAACTTACAACTTTCTTTCTGCACCGCATACAAAGACCAATTTATCGGAAAATGACTGTTTCATTCCCTCACTGTTTAGACTTTTTTGGACAAATCTCAAAGGGCGCAGACCATGACAATAATTTAAATAGTAACAAGCCTGATCTGGATTTTGACAAAGGGTTTACAATATTTTGTACTCTTTGATTTGTACACATTGTACGCAGAACTGGCCTTAGGCCTCTGTGTACCCCCTTTGTTGGCTCTTTCTATACCTTCAACAATGAGACTGGCCAGACACAGTGGATCTACAATCTTGTTTCATGATTGTTGGAACACACTGCAGCTGCCATATTAGCAATGTTCCAAGGACTTATTAAACAAGATTGTAGGTAACATGCAAGTGCAGTTTCCCAAGAATTTTGATAAATTCATATTATTCTAACAGGGCTGCTTTTTTGGTAGGCCTGAGCCATCAGGGTTCCCGTCTGCAGGATTTTGGCGTCTATAACGGACAGAATTTTCACTGGACGCAAAAAATTCAGAATGAGTAACAAAATGAGGACCACTTGGCCGCCATCATTCTAAGCCGCTGAAAGGCTAAAACACATGTTTTCCTCCAAGCCTCAAAATACAAACTATTTCTGTTAAGTGCAGTTTGACCTTTCAATTATTTTCACCCGAAGTCTTAGCAAACAATTTTTGGTCATTATTTATTGGATTACACAAACCTGTGAAAAATATACAATATCCAAAAATAGAGGCAATAATATAATGACCGTACCATTTGAATTACGTCTTTTTTTAGTGGCAATGGCCTTTCACATACACACCCAAAGGGAAATGTAGGGTAGAGTTCGAAGGTTTGAAGAGGTCATTGGGTAATTAGTGTCCTCAATAGGTCCATTCGGGTTGTGGTCCAGGGCCATTTAAACCATCCATAATGCACGTCCCTTTATTGTACTGTACAAAACAAATGTATATACTTCAGGATATAAACATTCTTTAATAACCACAAGACATTTCATGATCATTCTAAAAATTCATTTATACTTATGTCTTTGGTGGGCAAATGAGGTAAAAGTAAGAATAAGAATTTAGTGGGTTAATAAACCTTATTGAGATGAAATTTCCCAAAACTGGTGCATAGTGAGATGGACTCAAAACAAACACGCTGGCCATGTGACTGTATTAGATTGTATTTATAAGTTTAACTTAAAGCTTTACATTCAGGTAACCATGAATGGAATTCAGACCCTGGTAATTCAAGGCTGGTGGGTACAGTAGGTCTACTGCCCAGATTGTCCCAGCACTAATTTAAACCAGTCTCAACAAAATTGTGACTTACTTGATATTTATCTTGCTAGATTGCAAATTTTCATCAGAAAGTGAAGATGAGTGGCTTAATTATTTAATATCACCTTGCATTTAATATGGCACTCTCACAGAACAAACAGTCAAATACACCACAAAAACAAATCATCCCAAATTACATGTCTGGTAAAATTCCATGGAGTACTACCAACTGATAGCAACTTGAATTGTACAATTATTTGGAAGAATACTTTTGGGACCACAAAATATTCCACTGGACCAGATACTTTTTTGAACATTTTGAAATTTTGGGGTCCAGTGGACTTCAAGTTAAAAACCTAAAGCGGAACCCTGCTGACCATTATTTGTTGTTTTTGAGAAACTACATTCAATCTTTATTTCTTTCAAGAAAATGCCCAGAAGGGAAAATTTGAACAATGTGTATATTAAAATTAATCTTTAATGTGGCCACATATGTGATCTCTTTTTGCAATACCCTGACCATGACCACTAGACTTTTTAGTCATATTTGGTGGTGAAATGTGTTCAGGAAAATTGCTACTCTGCTTTCAGATTTTGGTTGATGGGACTATACTGAAAACTATCTTGTTTGTTTTTAGCTTATCCAGAAAATTTGTCTAGTTATTTTATAAAAATGATGAGGATACATAATAAAATGGAGTATGAAACTATGAGACCTTGATGCAAAGGCAATTTTCCCATATGCCAATGATCAGAAAGGGTTATAGCATTGCTTGATGTGTAAGTTTAACCCAATCCTAACGTTAAACTTTCACAACCTAAGCTTTGAGTGAATCCTAATTGGAGGCACTTAAATGAATCATCACAATGTTTACATAAAAGAAACCACCCATTCTTTTTATTGTAATGAATCAATGGATAGTCAGACAACATCATAGGCCAAATGGGACCCAGTTTAGATTCAATGTGCTCTGGAGAACTGCCCTAAGGAGATTAGAAGTGGTATAATTTGCATGTAAGTCATTTAAAGTAGGCTAAATCTATGCTTTCAAGCCTTGAAATGGAAAGAGAGTTTTGGAAGTCACTGCCTATTCCTTTTCTTTGTCCAAAACTTCAAAATTAGTTGAGACTAAAATACACAATGTATTCAAATGTGAATGGGAATGGTCAAACAGTATATTACCCCACATCTTGTAACAATTCCTGCTAATAGATGGACCCATAGTTTGGCATTAATAACCATCAAGGGGTCAGTCGTAGGTCACACACTGCATGTTTTGACCCCTAGGTGGTGGTAAATAATAAATGTAATACATCATAAAGTGACAGATATGTGCATTGTCATCCACTAACTAGAGTATTGACAGAATGGCTGATCGTTCACTTGCGTGAGTACCGCTAGGTTTTGCTGAAAGATTTGCTTCTCAAACTATTAAATTGTAAGGACCACCAGGAAATTCACGGAAAGAAGCCTGAAGCATCAAGCCACCTCACCAATGCTAAGATATATATAACTTATAAGTCAGTGTTTATGAGATGGCTTGACGGACAGGTCATTTGGGAAGCCATCTCAAACCACTGGCATAAAGACTAGGATTGTTTTGGGGGACTCATTTGAAGCATTTTTCATGCTGATTCCCATTTCCCAATACGATAGAACATGAATTATTTTTAAAACAAAATTAGGAATTTAAAAAAAATGTGAATTTTGGCTTGATTGTGAGTATATTGCCTGTAGGCCCATAGGGTTGAGGTCTGTGTAAATGAAGAAGTTAGAGAAGTTGTGGTTTCATTTGGGGGAGGAGGTGGCAGTTAGTGACAATATCTTCAATACTTATAATCTTTTTGATTACCACAGTATATTTCCTAATATATGAGGAGTTTGTCAGGTTTAGCCCCAGGTGTTGCTTGCAAACCATGCTATGTTGCCAATATTTTCGTTGATGATGAGGATGCTATTCAAACATTTGGAGTACCTTTTCAAAAACCACCTTTCAGTTTGTCTTGTCAAAGATTTATAGATTTTGGACAGGTGCCATTAACCGCATTTTTTTTTTTTTTTTTTTTTTTTTTTGGCGTCTGCCGAACAAAGTTTAAGGGGTAGTTTAATAGCTAGTTAGCTATGTCCCATTCTTAAATAAAATTGCCTTACAAAAATTAAAATGAAAAATGCCTGTCATAAAACTCTTCTAACATCATTTTACCCTGTCTGGGTGCAGAGGCAGCACTAGCACCCCAAAAAATTATACAAAATCAGCCTATTTTTACTTATCAGAGCTCCTCCACAACCTGACTGCACCCTGAGGTGTTCCAAACAAATTTTGAATAAGAGGATTTGTAATTTTCCAAAATTGTGAAAAGTTTGTAGGAAAGTCACAAGAACCGCAGCATATATGCTCATCCACCATGGAAACAGTTCAGTGAGTATTTATTTAACATGTGCGTACCATGAATAATACCTAAAAAACAGGCAGTGTATTTTCTAAATGCATTGGTGAATGAAAGCTACTGAACTGTGCCTGGGCAATTGAGACTAACATGCATCTTATTGGAAATACTTGATGGGATTTGGAATCAGTTTAAATGGGTATTTTGTGATTTTAAGCACTTGCATTTTATGTATGCTTGAAAATCCTTGAAAAAAGGCTTTATTCAAAAATTTCAGTGAATGTAGACCAACACTAGTACTTTACAAATTCTGTGAACTTTAAGGTAAAACAGCATCAAGATTGAATAATGTCTACATCTGTCTATAAGAGTATTACATGTATCAGACTGAGCCATGCCTTGGGAGATATGATATCAAGACACAATATTACACAAAACATATCAAAAGATAACAAAATGCAGTATATTAAATGTTGAAAGAACAGAATTATTGAAAAACATAACTGGAAAAGAAAGGAAGGATATAGAGGGGCCTGTATGTCGGCTTGGCAATTATCAATCCAGTCCAACTGGTGTAATGGTATGACATGAATGGGGCTCAAAATGTGACTTCTTTTATATTGGAACTGATTTATATCGAGAGATTCTTCAAGTCTGTAGAGCTGTGGCATTTGGATGGATAGAAATGGAGAACGGTGGACATCTTAATGTTCTTTTGCCTCACGTTTTTAATAACCTGAATAAAAGTGATGTTTTTGTATTTCAAGTTTTTAATGAAAATGTGTTCTGATTTTTTTGTTATTTTTTGTATTTTGCATGATCATACTTTTCAAATCTATGTCAGAATTGGGTGTATTGTTGCTAATTAATTCCAGCTTAAAATGTAAGCTTACTTACAAGTTGCAATGATTTGGGAAAATGTTTTTTTGATCAAAAATACAGGATGACACAGTCATGATTTGAGGATGTAATGGGGACCCTTCACTATTGTGCTTACCAATTGTTCAATTTTGTTTTTTAGTAGTTGTTTTAATAAAAACAATTGATAGACCACAATACTGGATTTTTGGATTTTAATAAACCCACTATTGATTTTAATTACAATCTGTTGAGGAACTTTTCCCTAATGTACTCAACCAACAGCTTGACTAATTTTTGATTGGTTATCCCCTCTTTGTTCTTATGCATAGACCTTAACTAATTGCCCTTTCATGATCATGGTTAAATCCGGGAATGGGGGTATTATTCCCCCATATTTTGATGAGGGGATGTCTATATGATCATTACCCAATGTTGATGCAATGTGGCAGGGGCGGATCCAGGATTTCTCATAGAAGGGGGCGCCAAATTTTCCGGTCAGCTAAAGTGTTTGAAATCTGAGAGCGGGGAGTAACATACTGAGACCGCTGGGCACCCACAAAGCTAGATCTAAACGGCGCCGCGCCCTGCACCGTACTTTTATAAATCGACAGGAGCCCTGTGTGTAAAAGGGCATTTTTAAGATTGACAGGGTGCCGGGCTCTATGCAACGCCCGGCACCCTGTGCTCTGACAAAAAAAAGCGGGGTGTGCGCCGGATGCGCCCCCCCCCCCTCTAATCGCCCTGTGTGCACGTTTTGACCAAACGAACCTCATATTTTACCATAATAGTTTAAAAATGGGTAAATTCCGATGCATTTGTTCTACTTTGAATTACATGTAAAAATTTGAGGGTTCTAACTGGAAAGGTTTTTTAGTGCTGCATGCGCCTATGTACTAGGAACATAAATTTCCATCAGCATAATCCACCTGTAGAAACAAAATTTACACACCACAGGTCATGAGAGCTCTAGCTCCCACACCCAATATAAGGTATACTATAAACATGAGAATGCAAAGAGCTAAGTTCTTGAGCTAAACTTAGGTGGAAAAACAGTCAGAAATAGTGACATTTAGTAGGTTTATATTATATTTTGGAGTGAGAGCAGTTGTATAATTTTCTTGAATAACTTGGAAAGTACAAGTACAGGTGAGGCACCAATGATCTGTGACATGTCTTGAATTGAGAACAACTCAGAAGATGTAAGGCCATGAACACCCTGGATTTGACAAGCATGGACTGTATCAGGAAAAATCAGGATTTATTAACCGTCACGGCAAGATTTCAATTGAACATGTTTTTTCTGTTTACAAAAACGATGAGGAATCCCAACATTTATTACTTTAGGATTCTCGTTGCATTCCAGATTATTAGGGCCTATGCTCTTGCTTTTGTTAGAAGTGATCCCAAATGATGGTCTTTGAACTCTACAAAATAACTCTCATAATCAACATGTCTAAATACAGATATGCAGAGCTGACTTAATGACATCATCAAAATATTTTATCTGTATAGATATTTTGAGGAATATTTCACGGACATGATCCCTAAGCCCCCCCAAAAAAAAAATATTTTGCACAATTGTATCCTTCCAAGTTTGTTGCTTTGGTTCTTCTACAACAAGTCTATCAGTTCAATGTTAGATGGCACAGGTCAAGAACTTGGGTATACTTTGTACTTGAGGTACCCATTGTTTGTGGGCATGAGAGGTGATACCCAGAATGCATGGAGTCATTGCATAATTGCACATGCAGTTTTTTTTTTAGGTGAGGAACCATGCCATTCGAAGATGAGACTGTGAGACTTTAAAGGATGTGTTTTAGAGAGGAAGGTACATCCCTAGGCGCGGGTAGCATGATGGCATGGCAGGAGTTGCATAATATGACACTGGCTTGGTTGGCATAGCATGGACTATGGAGGGGATGGGCGGCAAAGCTCTTCCGCAGTATATCAGATTACATGACCAACACGGGAGCGGTGTGACAGCACAGATCTACAACAGCCTTGGTTGAGGGGAATAGTCGATATTGAAGTTGAAAACTGACAAAAATTTGAGTTGGTAATGAAAGTGGATGGGATAATTACGAGGTGGAAGAGTAGACAGAAGGAGATGGTGATGATTTGGGGACTCTGTTTGAGGTGTGTGGCCTGGAGGGATCTTTTTGTGAACAAGAGATCTTGATTAAGGGACTAGTGAAATAGTAAG